>JXPG01075235.1:0-11689 GCA_001015175.1 Megaselia abdita | reverse complement strand
CTTTAGTCAGATACTCGATCTAAGGGTCGTTCTCGGATGGTTTGAGGAAATTGAATGAAATATGAACAATGTTTTTTTTGCTCTTTAGCTATTGGAGCTCAGTTATTATTCAAATTTTGCATGGAAACATAAGTAACATTTTTAGTTTATCATTCTTTACTGCTGGTAATTAATATCTTAAGAGTGGTTCTCTAATTGTATACTGTTATAGAGCCGAAAGTTCGAATTCAGTAGAGTAAAAGTGTAATTCTCATCTCGAACACTGTTGGNATTATTCAAATTTTGCATGGAAACATAAGTAACATTTTTAGTTTATCATTCTTTACTGCTGGTAATTAATATCTTAAGAGTGGTTCTCTAATTGTATACTGTTATAGAGCCGAAAGTTCGAATTCAGTAGAGTAAAAGTGTAATTCTCATCTCGAACACTGTTGGGCTTTGTTCGGTTTAGTTGGGATTTTTAGCCAATTTTTCTTTTACGATAAAATGTTTATTTCTTTATTTCTTCATAGAATTTTTAAGTCCTTTTTTTAAACATTCAAAATCAGAGTATTGCTTTGTCGAAAGAATTATATGTTGGTCGGCGAGTACTGAAATATTTATCATTCATTGACTCTACTTCTAAAAACAAAACAAATTAAAAACATAGCTCGTCTGCTCTATATCCTAAAGAACAGTAAAGAAACCAGTGAAATCTGAAAGATGCACACATTTCACGTTAAAAAAAGATGATGCTCAAGGTGAGAAGTCAAGATGTTTTTGGTGACAGCCTACATAAAACATGTAATCAAAAGATCCTAAGTACAACTAATCACCAATAATTCACCTACAAAGCCCGTCCCGTGCTCCTTACCAAAAAACACACAAAGGAACCATCTGTCCACTATTTGCGTAGGACATAGAAACTGTCTCACGTGCCGCTTACTGTCTTACGTTAAAAAAATAGTCATAAATTTTCCTCATAAAAATCTAGGTCTCTCTTAAAAATCGCATCTATTATTCTTACATCCATCCATACATATTCTTCCGACCATACAGATCCAGACACGCAAAGAAGAGACACAAAATAAGTAGTGCGAATCTCTTAAAGGACACAATGAACGAGACGACTACCTGAGCCGAAGACACTTATAATACCTCCGTAAGGGTGAAAATATCGAAGGGCAGGGGTAATTTTTCCTGAAAGATTTCCTTGCGCTCTTCGTTTATATTCCGGTGGTTGATCGTTCAGATAGTCAGTAGAGAGCCTAACTTTGTGAAGTGAAGACGTATTTCGGAGCAAAGAAAGTGAAATAAAAAAAAAACATTTTACGAATATTTTTATGAGATGTGAACAATTTTAAATGTGCGAATATTTGTGATTTTTTTGGATTTGAAATTATTATTTCGAAGTGATTTTTGAAAAAAAAAACCATTGGAATACCTGAAATTTTGGATATTTTTACTATTGAAACGGTAAGTTTTTGAGTCTAACTATAAAACGAAAAACCGGAACCCTTTCTTCTAAAAGAATTAACTACCCATGTGGAAAGGAATAATGTTCCAAAACAGGACACTTACCTTTTGTGTTTTCGTAAATTGAAAGAAATTAAAAAAACAGACCCTTCTCTACTCTTCTTTAAGAAAAATGCGATAAACCCTTTTTGTTATTAATTTTCATTATAAATTCATTTAGAGTCCTTAGGTAGAAAGTTTCTGACTTTATTTTGTATCGTTTTCGGAAGTGATGGAATTTTTATACGAAACTTGATTTAAGCAAAATTAAAACTAAAATATTAAATTTAAATAACTAAGAAAACTTAATAAAATCCTTGTTCTCAAAAACCTTTGCACATCTGGCAAAAATAGACAAGAATCCTCGAAGGACATCGAATCCAGTTTAACATCCTTTCGCGAAAACAAGTCAATCAAGAATATCATCATCACACTAATAAGCGAAAAGCCACCAAAAGCAGAAACAGAACGTGAACCTGAATTCGCGCGCCAATTTCGTTCTTCCATTCGAATCAAATTGCCATTCCGTCATCTTCATCTCTTTTTATCTCATCCTTTATTCTTTTATATAAAACCAAATAGTTTCTAAATTTCGTTTCATTCTTTTTCCACAGACGATACAAAGAAGAGATCAAAGATGCTGAAATGGGCTGTAAATGGCACATGCCGACAATCGCTGCAACAACTGCCAACGACCACCACCTTGGCTAACAAAAGACATTCGCTAGACAATCTATTAGATACTCCAACGAATCGGAGAGTTACTAAAAGAAAGTCATCGGAGCATGAAATGAGCCTGAGGAAGAGAATTCACAAGCAAAACTATTGTGATGAAGATAAAGAGAATTTTACGACGACTTCCACTCCATTACCCAAATCCTTGAGGCGCAGTCTGCATAGTCCGAAGTTGCATGGTAGCCTGAAAGATCTTAGCAAAATCACACCAGACAAGTTTGTGATCACCCCGGTTAAGACTCGGGCTATTTTTGACGACTGTATGACTCCAACACCAGCTAACCCGAGACCAACGAAGCCAAGCCAATACGCCTCAACTTTGCCAACCTTTGACGTTGAGTATTCACCTTGCAACATTGTTCCTGGTCCGATTTTGGCGCTTCGTGGGATGGGAGTTGGAATAGCCGACTCCTACTTTGAGAAACCAATGGGTCGTTATTTGAACAGTAAGAAGAAGCTTCCAACATGCCCCCTACCTCAAGAAGAAGAGTCTCTTAGCTCCTCGAAAATGGGAGACATGACTTTGGAGAGAATGATAGATGCTATCTTGGAGAGCGCCCGCAAGGAATCGAAGCCAACCAAACCCAACCACAAACTAAACACCTGTCAAATCATGTCACCAACTTACACTGCGGCTGATGATCCCGCAAGTGACCTTAATGAGTTCTGGGACACCGACTCCTACATCCACAGTGGATCGAAAACTATAATGCCCGCCACCTGCCGTAAATATAACGAAAGAGAAGTCCGCACACCAAAAGATGACGATGACAGCGACATCTTTGGCAACCTAAAGCGCCAAAAAGCCGTGCGACGGAAAAGAAACCTGAAACAATCTTCAGCGAATTTCATCCGAACCACGATTCGAACATCCGCCCAAAAATTATTCCCAAATCGCAAGAGTTTGGATTTCCTGTCCACCGACATCATCAAAGAAATACCAACTTTGTCGCCAGACAGTGGTCGCAACTCACCTAGTGACTTGGAAGACTCTGGAGATTCTGGATACGCGCTCACCAAAAGGAGGCTGTCATTTTCATCAAATGAATAAGACAAAGTTAAAAACTTCTTTATGTTTCTGTTTTTTTATTTATAAATTTTTATCATTTTGTTATGTTTCTAATTTATAATTTTCATTATTTTAATTTTATGATTTTCTTCTTTTGGCAAAAATACGCTTGATTAGCATTCGGAAATTGTTTCTTAATGTTAATTTTTTTTTTTAGTTTTTAAGTTCAACGAATTTATTTGTTTTTATTTTTAAGTGGCGGATTATTTATTTGGGATTTGGTCGAAATAAATACGAAATTTATTTTATTTTTGAGTGTTTTGTTTTTTATTTTATGTTTGGTTTGGTACTGGGTGAATTTCTTAACGTTTGTGTTTTTTATTTTAAACAGTTTATATTTAAAATATTTAATTTAATACAATGTTTAACTTAAAGTTTTAATTTTACCAATAAAGATATAAGAAGAAATTATATATTCTTTAATTTGAAATTTTAAAACTACAAAGTTATATTCAAGTTTGAACATAAACCATTATATCATTCAACCCTTATGATTCGCTACATGACTTAGTGACAAGCAACAAACGAGTTTAGACACATACGGACTCCTGAAGCTAATTCACAGGTTTGTGCGTATTCTCAAAGTCCTAATCCTCATGCCACGAATAACACGCCATCTACAGTAAACTGAAATATTTTAATTGGGATTGAATATGAAATGAGACATCTAACATTCAATCTTCAAACTACACAACTTCAAATTAAGAGTCCGTCTTCAAAACATACTACAATTAAGAGCCCGAACACTGTTGGGCTTTGTTCAGTTTATTTATGATTTTCAGCCAATCCAGATTACGGAATTTTAATAAGCCAATAGGAATGGTTTATATTTTGTGCTTTCTCTTTTTATTTTAATTTTTTTTTTTCCTCCATTGCTCTCATGTGATCGTCATTCTTTGTTCGCTCTTTAAAAAAAAACTACTCATTTATCTCATATTTAATCCATACATCTTAGACAACCACCATTTAAGTAATGCCAAAAACCATCCAAGACATCTTCATGAAGAAACAAACCAGAATACATAAGTAAAACTGATTAAAAACCTAAATGTTCTCTTAAAACCACAAAATTCTTATAACCATAAAGATCAAAGCAAAAAAAGGAAATGAAAACCAAGGTTGTTAAAACAGAACTAAAACATTTAAGAAGAACTTAAGAAAAAACCGGATTTAATAAGAACTACAGACATAATTTTGGTGTTATTTTTAGCCATCGATTATTCCTTTTAGAGATTTTTGAGGAATTCAACGAAGTGGACAATGAAATAATTATAGATGGTCTGGAATTATTCTTTTTGACTGTTTGACTGAAGATACATTTGAATCGTTTACCTTTGAATTATTAATAAGGTTAAGATAATACTACGAAACTCGTGCTGCTAAAACATCTGCCTCCCGCACATTGATTGATCATTCAACTTTTATGATGTGCATATCTAAGATGTTATAATTATTCTGTCATAATACTGATGATCTTATGATATTGGTTTGAAATTTGTTCTTTTTTATTGTTACTATGGGGTTAAGAGAATTTTGATTGATTTGAGGCGAAAGTGCATTTAAAAAAATATTTATAATATTTTAAGAGAGAGAAATCGGGAAATTTATGTAGAATAAATAGAGTGACAATAGACTTCAAGATTTCAGAGAAAATCCTTTAGTTTCAGCAAAACAACAAATACCCACAATACTTAAAAAATTAAAACTAACAAAAAGACACTAATTAAAACAATAAATACCAAACAAGAACGAAACAAAAAAGAATTAATGAATATAAAATATTATTTAACTATAAAAACTATAAAAATCCTAATAAACTTATAAGCCAGACAATAAATAACATAAAGAATTAAACAACAAAGTAATATTTTTTTATAAAATTTATTCTAAAATTTACCCACTCAAAGCCCTATCCTCAGTTTTGCTTTAGTTGCCCCTTTCCTACGCTGTCCTTGTATTTCCAAAATTGTAATGAGGATAAAATGGAAGCTTTCCAAATTTAAGCGGTAGCGCACTCTGGTGTCCACCAATCAAATTGTTGTAAATGGCGGTTTGTAGTAGTCAGATATACCTTTTAAAATTACCATATCGGATAATGTTTAGCCCTTCAAATCTACGTTCCAAAAAGACAGACAGGTAGACGGGTAAAGCGAGCACAAAAGAGTATTTTTTTCAAAAAATAAGAAAAAAACTTAAAAATTCATTTAAAATATTACAATGCTTATTAATAAACTATTAAAATCATATAAAAATTATAAAAATGAATTAAACATAAAAAATAGTTATATATATACAAAAACAAAACAACAGACACCTTCGATCTCAGACTTTTTTAAATTTGGAAACTTTAGATTTTTAAACTTTAAATAATAAGATAAATTATTAAACATAACATATAGCTTTTTTGTATTTTAAAAGTTTATGATTTCTTTCCATATTTTTGAAAATTTAATAAAAGTATGAAACATTAATAATGAATTTTAATATTCAAATATTCATGGCTAAGAGATATTTTTTTTCTATTTCGAAAACCATAAACATTAAAATAAAAAAAATATCTATATATAAATATATTATCAAGCTCTAAGTATAAGCTTATATTTTTAAATATTTTGATCAATATATTTTTTTGTTAAAATTGTGGAACATTTTTGAGATTCAATATTTCTAAAAATTTTAAATTCTAATATCAATGTTTAATTTTGAAAAAAAAAATATGACGAAGCTTTTATTTTTATTAAATTTATTTTTTTTCTAAACATAACACAAAAATCAATATTTTCAAAAATATTTTATTTATTTTTAATGAATATTTATAAAAATCTTTAACTGAAATTAGTCAAAATTTCTTTAATTTTAAAACAATAAGTACGCTTAAAAAAATAATATAATAAATACTAAAGAAATTATGCAAATTATTTTCCAAATAATATTAATAATAATAAGAAATATTCTACAATAAAATAAAAGAAATAAAACATAGAAGAACAATAACATTTATTTTTAAATTGGAGAAACAACAAATATTAACATTCCTATAGCTTCAACAAAACAATGTATAATTTCAATAAATAAAAAAAAAAGAAATAATTATAAATATATATATATTTTAGAATAAGTACAAAGTGAAACAAAAAATGCAACAAAAATGAATCATCTTTAGCAAAGCAATAAATAAACTACATTAAAATAAAAAATATATAATAAAATTAATAAAAATTAAGCAAACAAAAAAGCTTAACAAAAAATAACATCACAAACATACCAGAAAACATTTGTTAACAAAATGTAAGAGCTTCAACCAAGCAATCAATACCCTGTATTAAAAAGGTAAAGAAACGAATAAAGTTTTAAAAATCCCAGAAAACGTAATTATACATTTAAAAAACAAAAATTTTATAAATTTTCGAATTGCATATTTTATTTTGAAAGCTTTACTTCTTACATTTTAAAAAATAAAGAATTAATTTTCAAATTTAAATTTCTATATTTTTAATACTCTAAGCTTATATTTTTGAATAAAACAAAAATTATAATTGAAATATATATTTTTGTTTTGTTTTTTTAAATCTATCTATATTTATTTTTTATTTGTGTACATTTTCGGGATTCAATTTTTGGAAAATTATTAATTTTATTATCCATATTTAATTTTGAAAAACAAATGTTAAAAAAACTATTTTTTTTTATTTTAATTTTATTTTTAAGCATTTTTGTACTTAATATTTATTTTTAGCTTTTCAAATTAAATGAAGAGTTTTATTTAATTGTCTCTTATTTGTTATTTTGACAACAGTCTTCAAGATTTGGATAAATATTTGAATTGAACATAAAGTATCATAACAATCAATTTTTTAAATTTTTGTTTTAATAATAAAAAAAAAAATAAGTATATAATATTAACAAGTATTAACATAATTAATACATTTTTTTTAAGACTATAATGTGTATGGTACATATTTAAATGAGTGTCGCACTTATTAAATACTTGTTTTACATATTTATAATGTATTTTATTTCTACATATTTTTGAATGTTTTTAGTACATATTCCTTGTGTAGCTAACATATATTTTAAAGTGTGCAATAAAAAATATTTTTTTCTCAGTGAACGCAATATTTTCCAGTTTCATACTCCTTTTCTTTTAATTTAGAGGCGTTTTTTTTTTTGTGTAAAGAAAATATAAAAAATTAAGCATAAAAAATTAAAATTTCAAGAATAACAATAAACACTTATACAAAATTTCAAAAAAAATTTAATCTTAATTTTTTAGACGTTTTCTAGAATCAATTTTTTAGACGTTTTCTAGAATCAATCTAATTTCAGGAAAATAAAGTGCACTTCATAAATTCTTTCAAATTTTGATTTTACCATTAAGTTTTTGCTTGTTAATTATTAATTATTTTGTTTTAAATATTTATATTGAAATTTTTATTTTTTTGTGTTATTTTTAAATTTTAATTATAGTTTTTGTTGTTGTATTATTTTGTTCTTCGATTTTTTGATTTTATATTGGTCGGCATATATTGGTATTTACAGAAATTATTATCTTGTTAGTTATCTTTTATTTAAATTTGGTTTTTTATATTTATTTTCTTCTTAATGTTTGTTTGTTTGTATTTTTACTTATTAATGGTTGTGCTTAATTTTAATTTTTCTATGTTTGATTATAATGTTGGTATTTGTTGATTATTTTTTTATTTACTATGTCATTTTATTTAATTTTATAATATTTTTCGAAATTAAAATAGACTTTTTTATCTTAAGCACGTTTTTTTACAGAATTGAGTTTTTTTTTAAGAATAAATATAAATATTTATTTTTTTCTAAATAGATTGCTTATGCGGATACAACGGTACACATATACTTTTCAAATTTATATTCTGAGAGCCCTTTTATACTCCTCTCAATATTATCTCATATAACCTCAAATATACTCAAAAGAACCTTCAAAAAATAAAAAATAAAAAAGTGAAATAATATATGTATTTACATTAAAAACATAACGTAATCGTTACGAAAAGTAGCCTATTTTCTAATCAAGGCCTCACTGTACCTATTCTTTAATATTTATCAAAAGTTGAAAAAGGGATGAAACCAATTTCTGGGATGTGAATACGTTTAGAGATTCCAGAAACGCTTGGTTCTGTGGCCAAATTTAGTTTTTTTTAATATGTGTATCACTGAAATATTCTACATTAAAATAAAACATAGAGAAAAAAAAACTATTTTAAAAATTAAAGAAAGAGATAACATTTAAACAAACAGCAAAACAATAAATACAATCAATAATTAAAAATAATTTTAATAATAATAAATATTCTACAGTATAATAAAACACAGAAGAATAGTAAAATATATACAAAATAAACATTAATAATCCCTAAAAAATGTTAAATTTGAAAAATAATAATAATAATAATTGTAAATATTTTAAAATAAAATAAAAATTTTTTTTTTAAATTAGAGAAACAGCAAACATTTAAATTCCTGCAGCGTCAGCAAAACAAAAAAAAATATTATAAAAATAAAATATATCTTAGAATAAATACAAAACATTCAGAAAAATAATAGATAAATTACATTAAAATAAAAAATATTCGGGTTTTTAAGAACAATTTTTTATTCTTGTTTTTATTTCAAATAAACTTTTCCAATTTTCTTTGAGACAGTGTTTTACTTGACTTTTCTATTTCTTTCCAATAGTTGTAATTTAAAAATGTTTGAGTTCTGTTTTATCTGTTTTAATATACCATATAATTTATGGGTATTTCTATGTATACGAATCTATAACATTTATTTTATATACTAGTATTTTTTTGTTACTTACCAGAAATACTATTATTAATAGAAATACCAAAAACCGAATGAATATAAAATATAACGCCTTAATATTGTCATAATAAAATCCTCACAATCCAAAAGATGTTTTCCCTACTATGATAACACATTAATATTGTCCTCTATTATATCAAGAAAAAAAAAGTTAACCCTTTCCCTGTCATCTTGACCGTTGGTCCTTCCGTGGAAGGACTATGAAATATAATGGAATCTATAATTAATTGTTATATTATAAATGTTCATTATGACTAAATTATTATGAGCTCCTTCGTCATTTTAAATTCTACATAGCAACCTTCAACAAACCCAAAAACCGACTTTTTAAAAATATGTAATCTCACGCACGGCTTGGAAAAAATATGTCAAAAATCAACGAGGCAGTCAATCAAAGTTGTCAGGAAAATTTGAATTTTCCACATATTGAAACGATTCCCATAAAAGGAAACTAATTTAAATTCCTAAAACCGATGTCGATCACTCATTTATCATCTGAAATTTGAAAATTATTAAAATATATTACCAATATCATAAGATTCTTGTGGTAAGGTGACATGACGCGACGAAAATCAAAGGAAAGGAAAGGAAAATTATATATTCAACGGTAAAGTCAAGATTTCAACGTCAAAATATTCCCAAGGATATTGTAATTTATGAAATATGGAAACAACTACACTAGACATTCCGAGTCACTATCCTATCCACCTAATTTGAATATGCCACGGAAACAACAATCTCCATCAATCAATTTAATTAGGAGTCTTTGGTCTCTCATGTGTGTGTTACACACATACACTAAGAGTCCTTTCAGGTAAAAAACTAAGAATCTTCCGGTTTACTTGCCTTCGACAATCAGAACGGAACGATGATGAATATATTGTTCTAGACATGTCACTATATGTGTCGGGTTGGTAGTTGGTTGATTGTGATTGTCACAAGGAAAGAGACGAACGAAAAAACCTCTGTTCTATGATCTGAATTCCTTTTCTTAATTTTGCAGCTTTTGTTTGTGTTATTTTGCGGGTAAGGTATATGGAAGAAGTTCGTAGGTAGGTAGAATGAATTGAATGAATAAGGAACATTCATCATTTAGTTGCCTTTTGCGCAACGAATTTCATCATATGACATCTGCTCTGCTCTCGTTTCTCTTCAACCAGCAACACATCATTTATCAAGGATTTAACTCGGTTACGATCAATACCGCGGTTTAGTAATTATTTTCAGATTTATATTTTCAGAATCATGTTTTTTTTTCTCGCTTTTAAAACATAACTTCAACGTCCGGTTTTCTTAATTGACATGAACATTCACCTTTGTCCTATTTTCATGTTCCCACAAGGATATACTTAGCTGAATGATCTTCAACTTTTAAGGATATCTGTTGTAGTATTTTCTTTCTTGTGGAGTATCGAGAATAATGAGCTCGACAGTTCTAGAATTATTTCTGGTTTTTCTACATCGGTCCTATAGTTTATATATATAGGAAGAACTCTATAATCTCTTCGATCAATCTCCGCGCTTATGTTAGGTCTTCTCATAGTTCACAATTACGCAGAACTGATCTTAGTTTATGCGTTCTCGTTCCGCGCTATGATTTCAATATCAATACTTTTCGAAGGTAGGATGTCAGCTCTTCGAACTATGATTTCCAGTAAAATACTAGACAGGTCACATGATAATGAAATAACTTGTCGGAAACCATTAAAAAGGAAAGGTGGTGAAAGGTTGCGATGCATTCTTACCTATACGAACACCGCTTCATGTGTCTGCTATTGTCATCTGACTTAGTAGAATGAGTCTCTTAGGGATGCCCAATTGGTCCATTGCAGAAGATAGCTCATATTTAATGATACTATGCGATCTTAAGATCAATGAACAGATCGGTGGTTGATCTCTAAAGTCAAATTGATACTCCCTAATAATATCGCCGAGGTATGGTTTCAGTCGATTTCTACCTTTACCATTATTAGCTCTCAACTCCTTACGTGTTTCAGCTTTCTGCAAAAGGTTCCTCCAATCGTCTAAATCAGTTGCTTTCCTTCTCCACGTTGTCTTCACTCGCAACTTTGTCAAATCATACTCTCGATCGGTGCCCTTAGAATCAGAGAATAAACATTTTCTAGTCGAACCTCCTGCGTCCATTCTGTACACATGAAAAAGCAAAACACAAAAAAAGAAACTCACACATTTCTCTTTACTCAACAACGAAAAATCCAAACATTGCAGAGATAGAATTATTGCAGACTGTATATAAGAACGATTGTGCCATACTTTTTCAAATTCTCTGTCCTGTCGTTTTGGAGTCAATTTATTTTTACTGGAAGAAAAGGGACCAGGATACCAGATATATTATAATTATTTAAATTACCTTGAAACTCTCTAGACTATGTATTTTATAGAATTATGATTGCATTTCTCAGACATTTTCTGTTTTAGTATTTTTGTTAAATTTATTTGACAATTTGGAAAACAAGCACATTCACAAGTAGAAAAATGAGTTCTAAAATCCGGATATTATTCAGATAAACTAGCTGGCGCGACCCACCTTCGGTA
>JXPG01075001.1:0-10202 GCA_001015175.1 Megaselia abdita | reverse complement strand
TTATTAATACCTTCAAAACGATGTATCACACGACCCTATATGACTGGAGTTAACGAAGTTATGCACTAAAAGGTCAATTTTTTATAGGCCATTTTACTGTTTTTCGCCTCCCTACGCCACTGTGTACAGAAATTTCAAAAGGTAATGATGTGGATTTGAGGGCCTCAGCAGTACCTTTAAAACGCGGTATTAAACTTGAGAATCGGATAAAATTTGCTTAACTAAAATCTTTAAAAACTTAAAATGGAAGCTTACAGAAATGGAGCTCTAGCGCCATCTGGTGCCAACCAATCAAAATGCTGATAAATGCAGTTTGTAGTAGTCAGATAGACCCTTAAAATGAGATATCACATTTCCATATCGGATAATGTTTAACCCTTCAAATTTACGTTGCAAAAGGTTTACGGCAGACAGACGGACGGACGGACGGACAAAGCGAGTACATAAGGGTATTTCTTTCAAAAAAACCCTAAAAAAAAAAACTTAATTTAAAAAAAATATAAATACTTGGATTCACAAATTTGTCTATTTTGTGATATTAATCTAATATGGTTTTCAAATTATTAAGTTAGCTAGCTTTCAAGAATACTTTTCAATTTATAACTGAATTTTAAAAATATGAAATAAACCAATAATTAAAATTTTAAAATAATTTTAATGGTTTTTTTTATTTATCTCTACTGAAATTTTATATACTATACAAACAAAAAATAAGTACTCACTTTAAATTTTATAACTTAAAAATGATTTCTTAAACTAATTTTTCAAAAATTGTTAAAACTATAAAAACTAAAAAAAAAAGAAGTTATTAATCCATACTTAAATCATTTAATTTTCAGTTTTAAAATCAAGCAATAATGGTTATTCAACTCCAATTTAAAACTTTGAATTTAGTATTCAAATAAAAAAGCGAACCTAATAAAAAAAAGTACATCTAAATAAATTCATAATAAAATGTAAATTTAATGTTGAAATTAGGGATTAAGAATATTAATTTTATAATTTCAAATTTACTGAAACAAAATTCTTAAAACTATAACATTTCTATAACGAACACTTCAAAAAAGTACCTAAAATTGAATTTCCATAAAATTTATATTATTTTTTGTTTTTTCAATTTATAAATGAGTTTAAAAATTTTTAAATATTGTTTTTTTTTATAACTTTAAATTTAAAACAATTTTAATGCCAAGTACTATTTTAAATAAATATTATAACATTTTAATCTATAATATCTTCATTAAAAAAATAAAAATTATAATTTACAAATTATTTCTCCAACAAATATTTCGAAAATATTATTAATATTGAGACATTTTTTCTTTTAAACTTTAAATTTAAATTTTTAAAAAATAAAAAAAAATTCCATAAAAATCAAAAGTGTTGTTTATTAGGGATTAAAATATTTTAATAGTTCTAAATAATAAAATCAAACAAAAATGTATCAAAATATAATTTTTAAATGTTAATGTAATGTTTAAATGTAAGCTTCATAATTTAACTTACATAAATTATAAGTTTTTAAATAATAATCCTTAAGATTTATTATCTTTTTTTGTTTAATCTTAATTTTTTTTAATTGCTTTGTTTTAATTCTAAAAAATTCCGTAAAAACGAACTAAATTTGAATTTATTGCTGAAATTCCAATTTGTTTTTAAATGTTATTATAGAAAGTGTAGCTATAATTGAAGTTATGAAATTAAATTTTAAATTATATTTTTTCGAAAGCTCTAATTATTGAAAAATACTGTTTAAGATTTAAATTTCAAAGTTTTTTTAAAATAATAAATTTGTAAATTTAAGCTCACATTTTTTTTTTTGGATTTAAGTTTAAAAAAATAAAAAACTATCCCAAAAAATCAAAAGTATTGTTTATTAGGGATTTAAAATATTTGAATAGTTCTAAATAATAAAATCAAACAAAAATTTATCAACAAATAATTTTTAAATGTATTGCTTAAATTTAGGTTTCATAATTTAACTTACAACAATTAAAATATATATTAGCCTAAAGTTATTAAATTATAATCCTTAAGATTTATTAGTTTGTTTGTTTTATTTGTATTTTATTTATTTCATTTGGGTTAAATATATTATATATATAAATATAAAAATATATATAAATATAAATATATAATCTATATATTATATAAAAAGTCTAGCTATAATTGAAGTTATGAAATTTTTGTTTCGAAAGCTCTTCTCTAAAATTGTTTCTATATTAAAATTTCAAAAACTTGGCTGAAAAGGCTGTAATTCAAAAATATTGTTAAAGATAAATTTGTAAATCTAAGCTCACATTTTTGTTATAAATGCTATTTCTTAAAATTCTTCAGAAATTCCACAAATGAAGTTTTAAAATAAAAATGAAGTTTTAAAATAAAATTCGATTTGTAAATCTGTTTTGTAGATTTAAATTGTTTTCATTTTCTTAAATAATAAAACTCCAGTTCTAAGAGTATTTTCAAATTACAATCTAAAAGCAGTTTTTTTATATATATATTTTTGCTATTTAAATTAAATGTTTGATGTTTTTTTAATCTTAATGTTGTTGTTTATTTGAAAATTTAAGTTTACTTCAAATTTAATCAAAACCATATCCGACCATCTTTATTTTTTTAACATATCCTTCTTAAAATTGTGATAAAATTTCATCATTTTGTCCCAACTTTCAAAAATCCAAGACAAAACTCTCTCCAATAAAAAAAATATTTATGACGCATATCTACTTTTAGAGTGAATATTAAACCTTTATGTTAACCGTATGAGTTTATTTTTAATTGACCTTGTTTATTTTATAAAAAGTGCTCCTTTCGACATTTGCACTAAAATTAATCCTTCTCTCTATTTCAAAACCAATAAAAAAAAAAAACTAAATAAAATCCCATTAAAACCAACAAATAACAAAATCTATTTATAAAATCCAAACAAAGTCAACTCTTCCTATTTCCTTGATGAGAAAAGGAAAACGAAAATGAAAAAAAAGTATATATAAATATTAAAGTCCTTCCTCACATCCCAATGTCAAGATAATAACAGAACGAACATTTAGTTTCAACAAAAAAAAATTTAAAAATATGGCGGTAGAAAAGGAAAAAGCAACCACCCATCTCCACACAGGGACCTTGTCATACTACGTTGTCAAAGTCCCGAAAAAGGATCATCCGGAAGATACAAGGTTGTTATTTATAAATATAGTTATATTTGAAACTAGTTCTGTCCATAAAACTAATGAAATTGTGTTTTTCTCTTGTTTTACAGCGCGGAGTCAGGATGGGACAATCCTTTCAGACCTGGCGGTGATTTATCTCGAGAGGCTGATGAAATTGTAAATATGATTAAAGGTATTTCCATTTTTTCTCAAGTAACGAAAAGCGGATTATGAAAGTTGATTTTCCTTCTTGACTTTTAGGTGGCAAACCAATTACTCCAACAGGTGATGTGAATCATTCGATTACAAATGGTAATGCACAAACTGGAAATAGTCATTACGAAAATGGCAATGCTGTGGTAGATGGTGCGACTAAATTAAACGTGAGTTACTTTTTTTTTAACTTGTCTATTTTTAAGATTGAGGGATATAAATTGGAGTTTTTTCTTTCTTTCGGTTACAATGTTTTAATAAAGTTGGTTGGAAATATAGCAATGTTACTTTTTTGCTCAATTTGTGTATTGTTTTGGATTTAGTCGATTGTACTAGATTTAGGAGAGGTTTTTCTTTAATTAAAGGTGGTTTTTTTTTCCAAGGAGAAACTGATATGGAGTTTAGATGTTTTAAATTTAATTGTATATCAGACAAAGTCTTATTCTAAAATATCAGAAAATTAAAATTGTTACACATTTTAAATTAACAAATTATTGTGCAAAAAAAAAATCGTTGAAAAGATTTGTTGACAGAATTCAACGGTGCTTAAAACTTTTATTTAATCTTCTTTTTTTTATTTAAGTTTTCTAAAAAATATATATTTAAATTGCCCCAATAGAACAAATTAGCTCGACTGCCTAAAATATTCAAATATTTAAATAACAAGCTTATAAAATTTGTTTTTCATTACTTCACATTTCAAAATCTTGTATTGTCAAACCTTCCTTTAACTTAATTTTATGTAATTTATTTTCATTACAATAACTTTAGCGATCCGAAAAATACATCCTTTTGTAAATCAGTTCAAAGAAAGACTTCGATGCAACAATTTGGAAAAGGGAGTATATATTTCGAAAAAGTCTTAAAATGTAAAATATATTTTAGATATTCTTTTTATTTAAAACTCAACACTGTATTTAGCTTAAATATGAAATTATAAGTCTTCTATATAATCTTTCAAAATTAAAGTTCCACATTTTGGAAAACTTAAAAATTTCAAGAATTATAGAGATTTAATGATAAAAAATTATTTTTTTTCTATATCTATATTTTTTTCTTTTTCTATATTCTTAAAATGCTTAGTGTTATGAAAACTTCAAGTCAAAGTTAAACATTAATATTTAGTTAAAAATTAAAATTACAAAATTAATATTTTTTTTTAGACTTTAATACTTCTAAGCTTTTTATTTTCTATAAATATAAAATAAAATCTTATAAAAAACCCTCAATTTGGAATTTTAAATAAATGTTCATACTTCTTTCTTTAGTTTTGTTTGTTTTAATTTAGGATTTTTTTTAAACGTGTAGGGTTTTTCTTTTTCATTCATTTTTTAATACCTTTTGTAAAAATTTTTACTTTAAACTATTAAAGACAAATTAATAAAATAGGAGACTCTTACAGGAATTTTATAATTTTTTGTTTCTTAAAAATTAAAATTCAAAATTTGTTCAAAATTCAAACAAAAAATCCGAAAATAAATGGAAATAAATTCCAAATTTTGATTTTAACCTTTTTTGGCTTCATTGCTATTTAAAATATTAAATTATGTACTTAAATTGCCGGTAGATTTAATTATAAAATATATAAAATTTATAAAAAAAACAAACTGTAAAAAAATGTGTTAGAAAAGTTATCTAACTATTCTTTAACTTCATATATATAAATATGTAATCAATTTTCACTACAATAACTTTAGCGACTTTACTGATTTTGTAAATCAGTATAAAGAAAGACTTCGATGCAACAATTTGGAAAAGTTTTAAAATATTAAATATATACTTTAAATATTCTTTTTAATTTAAAAACTCAACACTGTATTTAGCTTAAATATAAAATTTAAAGTCGTCAAATTTTTCAAATAATATTTAAAAATTTANTTTTGTAAATCTGTATAAAGAAAGACTTCGATGCAACAATTTGGAAAAGTTTTAAAATATTAAATATATACTTTAAATATTCTTTTTAATTTAAAAACTCAACACTGTATTTAGCTTAAATATAAAATTTAAAGTCGTCAAATTTTTCAAATAATATTTAAAAATTTAAAACTCTTGAAAATGTTAAAAATATAACAAAAAATTATAAATCCATCCTTTGAAAAATTATATTACTACAAAACTACGTTTCAATTTCCAGATTTTTAAATAAAAACAATCAAAACCAATAAAATTTATTACACAAATAAAAATCAATTTATATTTTTTAGTTTAGTTTCACGACTCAGAAACTTTTTTTCAGATACATTTTCTAAATGTTGTTGTATAATCCTTTACCATTTTTGTTTAAAGAAGTTTAATCTCCTCAAGTTGGAGTTTTACAAAATTTGTATAGAAGTTTTACCTGCTCAAGAAAAAAAATTATGTAGGAGTTTTACCTACACATTAGGAATTTTACTCAAAGTTACATTTAAAAAAGTATAAAGATCTGTTTAAAAAAGTTTAGTTAATTTTAGAAGCAACTAAGCCTATATAAAATTGAACTAAGTTCAAAAACGAGTATATTTGTGTTTTTGAGAAAATTTAGAAAATAAATGTTTTTGTTTATTCTTTAAAATAAACTTAAATATTTAAAAACAAAATTTTAAAGATAATATAATATATTAAATTTTCAAAAAACAAAACTCAACAAACAAGAATAAGAATTAAAAATCTATAAAATATTATAAAAAGAAAAAAAACAAACAAATAACATAAAACTAAATAATAATAATAAAAGTTAATCAAAAATATAACAAATAAGGATCAAATACCAACAACCATTCACAAAGAATAAAAACTAAAAACAAGAAAATATTAAAAAGATAAAAACAAAAATTTCACAACATTAAAAAAAAACTTAATATAATCAAACATAGAATCTAAAAAATAATAGCTAAAAATAATTACAAAAAATCAGGAAAGAAACTCCAAAACAACAAAATATTAAACACAAAAGTAAAAATACAAAACAAAAAAATATAATTAAAAAAAAACATATTAACAAAATAAATTAAATAATTTCTAAAAAATCAAACAAAAACAATATTAAAAAAATGAAGACAATAAATAATATAAAAATAATTTAACAAAAAGCTGATAAATAAAATTAAAAACAAAAAACCGTCACAAGAAACTTAATTTTAAAAAGGTTTAGCAATAATTGAGAGTCAGGGCAAATTTATAATAGTTCCTCAGAATATCCTTAACAAACTCACAGAACATTATAATGCGAACAGAGAGTTAGAGTATCGTTTAGAAAATTAATTTATTATTACAAAATGCAAATTTCTCAATTAAAAAAATGAAATAATTTTTATGAAAATTTGAATTTTTTGCTCTATTTTTTATGGGATATTTTTTTAGATGATATTATTTGATCTCCAGAATATTTTTGTGTAATTAACTCAAAAGAATTAATTTTGTTCTTTCTTGAAAAAAGCGAAATAAAAATAGACCCAAATTATTAACAACATTCGGGATTTAGGTCTGCTTTTATGTTGCTATTTTCTAGAAAGTAAAATTCGAATTTTGTTAGTAAATGTCACCAGAGCATTTTTAAGATAATCTACAATCATCAAAAATAAATAGAATAAAAATCTCAAAAAAAAAAAAAAATGTGTAATGTTAAGTTTTTGTTTAAATAAGTTAATTTTAACTTGTTAAGGACTTTTCAGGGAATATAATAAAATTTACTTTACAGTCAATTTCAATTTAAACATCATTTTTATTTCTAAAACTAAAATTGAACTCAAATTAAGATGAAATTATGAACAAGAACAAGCTTATAAATATCTTAATTTAAAAACAATCGTTCAGATTGTTCGCAATGCTTGCCCGGTGCTCCTGAAGTTTTTTATAGTTTTTAACTTAAATAGCTTTTACTATTTCATAGTAAAAATTACTGTCTTTTTACTATTTTAATAGTATTTTGATAGTAATTTTTAACAATTCACTATTCTTATTAAGTTAAAAAACAGAATTACGAAGCACAAAGTGGCGCGTAGTGAAAAATTTCTTAGTTTATTTTTTTTGATGGGGCTTTGTTACAGACATTCCAAGGCATCAAAAAATGTGAACAACAAATTTATATGTGAAACCGCTGATTTTTAAATGAACTTTAAAGTCAAAAAATCATATTTTTCTTAAAATAGGCGTACATTTAGGGTCATTTTCAAAATGATGCTGCACAGCTTTAGTAAAAGATATTTTAGTTTCGTAAAAAGATTTGTATTCTCCAAAGATTTTTTATGAGGATGTTAAGAAACCAAAAATAAAATTTTACATTTTACCCAATTTTATGGGTTGATTCTTGGAAGAGGTAAATTTTTCCTTAAAATTCAAGTCAGAAAATCAGGTATTGACTGAAAATTTGTAAGTAAAGTAGTTAGCTAAATGTAATTTTAAGAAAAAAAATAAAATTTTATATTGTACTCAATTTTATGGATTAGTTCTCGGAAGAGGTACATTTTTCCTTAAAATTCAAGTTTAAAGTGGAATATCTCAAAAGTTCCAGCGAGTTCCAGTGACAGTTCTTCTATGATTTGTACC
Source organism: Megaselia abdita (assembly GCA_001015175.1). Classification (NCBI taxonomy): domain Eukaryota; kingdom Metazoa; phylum Arthropoda; class Insecta; order Diptera; family Phoridae; genus Megaselia; species Megaselia abdita. The sequence goes on along the minus strand of JXPG01075001.1, from coordinate 2,310 downwards.
TTCTGAATATTCTGAATCGATCCTGTAAAGTTTAGCTGCGCATTTTTGCGCTATTTTTAGTTATGACCATTCTAGTAAGCCTCTAAATATAAAAAAAAAATCCATTTTTGTCTAAAAAAAATGGTATGCTTTTAATGTTTATTTGTTCATTTAAGAAACGCAGGTATTTCCTGAAAATGTTTATTTTTGGCCTAAATAATGTAACTGGTATGCTAAATGAGATTTAAGAAAAAAATGTATATTGTACTCAATTTTATGGGTTAGTTCTCGGAACAGGTAAATTTTTCCTTAAAATTCAAGTTAAAAGTTGAATATCTTTAAAATTTGAGTGAATTTCAGTTACAGTTCTTCTATGATTTGTACCTCCGTATATTCTGCATCGATCCTAAAAAAATGTAATTTTTAGTTTTATATATATTATTTTATTATTTATCTAAGTTATTTAGAAAAGGCTGAAGAGAAACTGTTTTTTTTTTCAACGTATAATTTTAAATTATTGGGACTAGTGAAGAACAAAATAATATAAAAAAAAATACAACAATAAATAAAATTTTAAAAAACACAAAAAATACTAAATTGATGTAAGAGTTCGATCTAATCTTAGAATAATTTAATCGATTTGATGTAGGAGTCTTATCTACTTATATAGGAATTTTACCAATTTGATGCTTGACCTACTCATGTGGGGATTTTACCCACTCATGTATGAATTTTAACTACTCATTCAAAAGTTTTAAATAAAATTATATTTAAAAAAGTCAAAAGCGTTGTATAAATAAATTTAATTAATTTTAAAAGCAACTGAACCTATAAAAATTTAAACTGAAGTCCAAAACACTTATATTTGTGTTTTAATGGTATTTCTACAGAATTTGTTAATTTTGTTTTAAGTTTTTTTTTTAATTCTTCTTATTTATTCTTTAAAAAAACTTAATTATTTAATTAAAACTTTCTAAAGATAATTATAGTATATAAACATTTTGAAAAACGAATAAAAACACTTTATAAACAAATGAAAACTTAAAATAAAAAATTACTAAAAAATTAAGAAAAACAATCAATCAAATAATATAAAACTATATAAACATAAATAAAAAATATACAAAAATTAAATATAAACAAAATTTGAAGTAAAAATAAAAAACAAATTAAAGTAAAAAAAAACAGCAAAGAATCAAATAATGAACACAAAAAATTAGAAAATACTAAAAAGCTATAACAAAGATATCATAAAATTAAAAAAAAAATGAATCAAACAATTAATAAAAAAACTAATCTATGTTTGCGCTCAGTCTAAATTTCAGATTATTCGCAATACTTGCCCGGTGCTCCTGAAAGGGTTTTATAGTTTTTAACTTAAATAGCTTTCGAGATATTAAATGTTTAAGTCGAACAAATCTAAAAATAGAACTATTCTTATTAAGTTAAGACGGTCAGATAACTTTTCATTTAAAAAGTGACTAGACTTTTATCATTCCTCCTCATACCTTTCAGAATCTAGAAAGTGAATGGTCTAGAAAAGAAGTCAAATTTATATATATTTTTTGAAGGGATTAAATACTTCATCTTGCTTAATTAATTTGAACAGAAAATAAAAAGATTTCTTAGTTTTTTTCTTTTAAAACAATGTGTCTAAGTTATTTAGAAAAAGCTAAAGAGAAACTGGTTTTTTTTAAGTATACTTTCAAATTATTGGGAATAGTCGCTCGAAATAACAATTGATTTTGAAATATTCTTTTACTTATTATATATAAAAGAACATCTCAAAATAAACAAATATTAAAGAACATTCAAATGTAAAAATACAAAAACATTAAAAAAGTTAAAATTAAAGATAAAACCAATATTAACAAAAAATAAAATTTAAAAGAAAGAAAAAAAAAACCAAAGAAAATAAAAAATTAAAAACAAATCAGATAAATAATTATTAAAACAAATGACATCAAACCAATAGAAAATAAATAAAGTGAAGACAAACAAAAATTTTAAAAAATACAATAATAAATTAAATTTGAAAAAACACAAAAAAAAAGAGTTATATACAAATATTTAAATTAAAAATTAACAGAAGCAGATTATAAATTTTCAAATAAAAGAAAGACAAGAAATAACATTTAAAAACAGACGAAATGCACTTCAATTTCCTGGAATTAGCTTGAATGGGGTGGGAATTTTTTTTACATACATTTTTTTTACATACAAGTTTGTTTTTTAAAAACAAAAACTTAAATGTTTATTTGCTGCAAAAGTACCTTGCTATGAAAAAGGTGAAACAGATAAATTTTTTAAATATCTTATTTATTTTTTTTT
>JXPG01074517.1:0-12157 GCA_001015175.1 Megaselia abdita | reverse complement strand
TAAGTAGTAAGTAGTAAGTAGTAAGTAGGAACTTGTAACTTATAACTAATAAAAGTTTACATCAATCCAAGTTACCATTCCTTGAATAGCATCAAGAAAAACCAAAGGAGAGTGAGGCAGTCCCAAAAATGAAAACTTTTCTTTCGTCGTAAATTTTTAATGAGCTGAGATGAAGAAAATAGAAAACGGAAAACAAATAAACATTGCAATTTCTTTAATTGTTCCGAAAATTTGGATGGAGAAAACCTGTCAAAGTTCATTTATACCAAGAGTAGAGAGTTTCACTTCCATTAGTCACACGATACACCTGAGAGAGAGAGACACAGCGAATTCTAACTATTAGACTTGAAAATACAGATACAAAATAAGAAGTGGAAGACTGACAGATTGACGTGTGCATTGCACTTCTTTAAATATTCAAATCAAAACAAAAACATTAGCTGAAACTTAAAACACACACACTCATATAGAGACATCTAGAAAAACTTTAGTTTGAATTAATTAACTTGGCAACGTCTAAAGTGGAAAGTGTCAACGTATACACGAGATGGGTTGAAAAGTCAATTTTCATTTGTGTGAAGGAAAATAGTTTGAGGTTGCTCTTCACTATCAAACTGTACAGCATAGTGAGTGAGAGTGAGGAGGAGGAGGAATAAAGGACGAAAAAGGACATTACTAATGGACGTTGGACAACAAGAGAAGTGGAATGAAGTGAAGAAGGTAGTTAGTTGTTTGAATTTTTAAAAATATTTCATCCTAGAGAGATGGAACGAAAACGAAACGATGATGCCAATATTTCCAGAAGTGTTTGGGCTTTAATTAATTTTTAATTTGACGGCTTGATTGGTAGAACATGGAAAATGCATAAACTTTATTTTTATCGTTAATTTGTTTAAATGGAAAATTCAATTCCAATTCAAAATTTATGCGGTCTTCTATTTGATATACTCTGTCTATCTGTATAGTTGCATAGAAAAACGTATCCTGACAGCTTATGAGGTTTTATTCCTGCTTCAAAATTTTGAGTGGCAGGCGTTGTTTTCCGTTCTGTCATTAAAAGTTGTTAATTAAGTGGGTTAACTTTTTAGATGATTGTTAAGTTAAGTTGTTCTGAACAGGGGAACATTTTCAACTACTTGACTCGTTTGACATCGTTATTGAAGTTTTTATTGAGGGGAAATAATTCTTTGCCGTTTTGTTCTGGATGAGGAACTAAAAGAACATGTATGTTTTGAGAGGGGGAGGAAGAAATGATTGTTGTTCTTTTTATGTATTTATGGTTTTTTTTGTCTTCCCTCTTATGTTTCTTAAGTAATTGTTCGGAAGAGATATGAAGATAAAATATTGAAATTTGATTTTAGTCTTCATTGAATTGGAGTTTTGATATACTGCATTCTAAGGTATGTAAGAGTATGTCAAATAATGTACTAGTTTTAAGTGCCTTTGTATTAGAGATATCTGTAGAGTCTTTTTTATGTAATCTTCTTCAAAGTATTTTCTTAAATGTGTCTATCTTGACTATATATTATAAGATCTGAGATGAGCAAGTATTAAAGCATGAATTTATGAACAATTCTGACGTGTACACTGAGGCTCGAACTCAGCAGTCAGAGTGAAAGGCGAGAGTCTGCACCAACCAACTACCTAAATAAATAGTCTTGAAAATATTAGAAATTCTTTAGATACGTGTCAGTAAATTTCGATTGCTTTGCTTACATTTTTCTTCTTCTTTTTTGACTACAGTTTTTGTTAGCTTCAGACATAAGTCGTAGTTTCTTAATGTGATACTTTTTTTAAAGACTTTGGCTAACATTTAAGATACCGGGTTAAATTCACTCAAGATACATTAAAACACAGAGCTTTGTGGACCCACCTTAGCTGAACTTCGAGCTATCGAGCCCTTAAAACACAACATATGCGCTTAAGTGCGGTGAGGAGAAATTAGTGGATCACCTACATCAGATCAATACTAATATCACCCAGAAAAAATGACTTGAATATATTGAGGTTAATCCATAATATGAATACTTCTTCTTTCTTTAAATGNCTTCGAGCTATCGAGCCCTTAAAACACAACATATGCGCTTAAGTGCGGTGAGGAGAAATTAGTGGATCACCTACATCAGATCAATACTAATATCACCCAGAAAAAATGACTTGAATATATTGAGGTTAATCCATAATATGAATACTTCTTCTTTCTTTAAATGCTTCTCAGCTTCTTCTTACTCTTTGACGTAGCTGAAAATGAAGAAGTGATGGTCATACTATGCACTCATAGAGGAGATTATGAATACACATCCATAAGGCTCCATCCAAAAATTTAGGGATCTCGAATTAGAAATTATTAAAATAATTTACACTAACGATATTATTTGATATAGTTTTCCCTTTTACTCTTCAGTCGAAGAATAATCTTGAGATAGTCAGTGAGGTATAATGATAACTTTAATGCTATAAGTTCATGAGCTTTTTCCATCAGAAAGTCTTCCGAAAACGAGACATCCATATCTCGTCTCATGATAAAGTTTTATATTTCGATTTAAAAACAAAAGAGACATATATCCCTAGGTCTTAAGTAAACTAAAGGACTTTGGGTAAGACATTATTTATATATTTAGAAAGCTATAGTTAATCTCACATAGTTCCTTTAAGTTTCTGTGTGTAGTAGTCCAATGGAAGGCGCTAGTCTAAGCCCTAAGGTTCAAAGAAGGATTAGGCCCATGTTTATGTCTCTTGTACATACTTACATTGGCCCTCCGCAGTAAAAAAGTCTGTAACAATTTGGGTGATTTGCATCAATGAAACATGGATCTATATAAATTCCCAATTAATACTAACCACCTTTTCATAGCTTTAAAGGAGACGTACGAGATCTTTGCTGGTAAACTTTAGCAAATACTGATAGTGTTGTTAGAATTGGCAAATAAACCTCGGAGCCACTACTAAGCAAGGTTTCCGTCTAGGCGATGGTTTATCCTGTGATTGTTCGTGACTCCAAGATCCATCACGAAAAAGGATGCATCACAATCATATCAATGTCAACATTGACATATAGTAGGAGAAGGGTCGTTGTAGAACATATCATCCAAAATAAAGAACAAGCAATGTTAGCAACAAGAAATGACAGAGCGCTTCGAAATCTTGGACAAAACTTAACATTTGGTACTAGTGACTTCGATGTGGTAAAGAAGTTGGTAGTTTAGTAAGCTCCTCAATAACAAGACTTCCAAATACTTATGTATGGATCAGAATTGTGGGAGTTGACAAAGCTAGACTGTGATTTTTGAAAGACGTGTTCTGAGAATTATTTTTGAGCTTATTAATGGGGAAGCAGATAGATGAGCCAAGCTCAGAGCTAGAATTTCATCTAAAATAAATAAAACATATAAAACCTCCAGCAAATTGCTCTGAAACAACATAAATCAGGAATACATGAATAGGTTGAGTGACCAACTCGATCAGCTCAATACCGCATCTATATGAGCAAAAGACCACTGGAACCAAGTCTCCGAAGCCATTATAACTGTCGCTACTGATGTCCTGGGGAAAATACCACCTGGAACTAGGAAAGATACAGAATGCAAAGGTGCTTTGGTAACGAAGAACGAAACCAGTGCTAAGTGGCTTTAATCAAACTCTTGATCAAAATCACGAGCATCTTACAAAGTAGTTTCTCATTAAGGAAAGCGGGTATATATAGACTTTCTTGTAATAACAACAAGTAAGAAATTTACAAGGCTACAGAAGTACCAAGGACCTTCGCAAGGTCTACTACAAAATCAATAAAAGCACTAAGCGTAGGAGTCAAGGTTTTTGAGCTCTGAATTAGCTTTGAATCGTTGGGGTGGGAAACTCTTAATAGCAACGCAGTATAAACATCCGGTGGTCAGAAGATATTGATCACATCCACCAGATCATAAACAAGAAATGGTCGGAACAGTATAGCTGGATAAACCCTATACACAAGAAGGTCGGCAAGAGATCTTATGCTCTAATTACCGAGAGGTTTCCTTATATCCTAAATATTTGCCTCTATTACATGTGAAAGACTGAAACTATACATGAACAACATCATCGGAGACTACCAGTGTAGCTTTCGACCAGGTAAATCAACATATAATCAAATTTTCACTTTAAGAAGACCTCTTGAAAAAACGTTTGAATTCCAAATCGACAAGCACCGATTTCAAGCAAGCATATCATTAAGAACACTTTCAGGCTTCTAACTTCTTTGAAAAGAATTCTTTAAGAAACATTAAATCGTTCTATCAGACAACCAATGATCTAGAGAGAGCTTTCAGAAAACAAGAAGTGAACTTCTAGAACGATGGTTTAGCAAACTTCTAGAATGATTGTTTTATAAAAGAGATAAAATGGTTTTGTATAACTGACTAGTGCGAAATGAGAAAGAGGTATGAAGTAACACTGAGAAAAATAACTTTTAAAATTTTCATTACCACCACGCGAATTTAAACGAAAAATTTAAATCATTGAAGAGTTACTTTTATGAAAGTTGAAATATCCGGAAGGACTGGTTTCGTCTTTATTTGTTTTCAATATTCCAATATACAAAAAGTCGATTTTCTCGAGTTTTGTATAAGATATTTGAATTCTGAAAACAGAAAAATGATTCTTAAGACTCTAGAATTCAATATGAGCAAAAAAAGAAATTAATTTGTCTTCTTTTGTTAGATTTCTTATAGACGACTTATTCTAGAATGATTTAAGAGCTCTCAAACAATACTTTTCTAAGACGAGATGTCTTTAAGAAGTCTTCTTTCTTCTTTACTAAGAAAAGAACAAAATAAAAAAAGTTGAAACTTCTTAAAGAAGTTATGTGTTTACTGGGTAGTAGATACTGTAATTTTGAAATAGTAAAGGAGTTCATATACCTTGGTAATTCAATCAATTACTCCAATAACAACTCGAAGTAGATTATTCGAACAATAGTTCTTGGAGCATTTCCACAACACTGAAGATGTCCCATCACCTACAAGAACCGAGGACTCACCAGATGAAGCACTGTCGTGTAGCTTCTTTAATATCCTGCTGGAGATGATCTTGCGAGCTGCTCATGTAAAAACCAACGATGACATCGACAAATCGATCCAAATTCTAACTTACGCAGATGATATCGATATCATCGGGAGAGCTGCAAGAAGCGTAGAACAGCAGTTTATGGCAATCGACGAAATGCAAGTTCGGTGGGTCTTAAAGACAAAGTGCGGCTTGAGCAAACTACTACGTTAAAAACCACTATCTCATAAATCAAAAATGAATCACCAGGAAATCATGACAGTTTTGCTCTACGGAGCTGAAAGCTGGAACCGCAAGGACAGCGACGACGAATGAATGGCTTTTTTCGAGCGAGTTCATGAATTGTACCTATATTGTACCAACAAGCTGACATTGTCTTACAATGAGCTGGTCATGTGCAGAGGATGGAAGAAAGTCTATACCAGCAAGAAAAGTCTTCTCTACAAAGCCTATTGGATATCGAAGATAAGGAAGACCTCGTACCAGGTGGTTAGACACTATAGTGAAAATGGAGAATTAGATATGTATAACGTCGAGCTTAAAACACTGTACGCATAAGAATCGATGGTCCAGAAGAGCGAAGCACAGAGGCTGCTGTGGCTTGGTCATGTGTACAGAATGGAAGCTGAAGCTCCGGCAAGAAAATGTCTTTTCTAAGGAGGCCAGAAAAAGAGGAAAACTGAACGCGATGGTTTGAAGCAGAGGAGACCGATTTGATAAATTTGGGAATGAAGACGTTGTGGAAAAGGAAAGCAACTGATCAACGAATGGACGTATATTATGTAGCCGAAGCTCAAGCAATAGATTTTTTTTGTTATTACTATTGCGGTAGCAGAGGTAAATGCAGACCGAGAATGACTGGTTCGATTCCGGAGAAGGCGATTAACAAGCACGGAGTTGTGAGCTCTTAAAGGTAAAGGAATATCTGATGTTTTCCACTGAAACTAAACACCCTGTAAGTAATATCTGAATTTGAGAAAGCTCTTTGAAGCTCGAGTATAGGGTGTTTTGTTTCAGTGGAAAACATCAGACTGCGAATGTTTTCCTATCTATGATTCATCTATGGTAGTGACTAGAACCTGAACACACCTGACATCACTTCCATGTCTAAATTATAATATTTGAGGGTAATTAAAAATGTATTTATAATAAATATCAAACCTTTTATTCACATTTTGAAAACAAAACTACATCAGAAACCTCAACCAGTGGTCAAAACTCCATCATAATATTTTGTAATTTGTATCATGCAGTGTCTCTAATCCACGGGATGGTTTGGTTACTGGCATATCATCAGCATCAAACCAATGAAAAAAATGGTGGTCGTTGGAAGAAAAACAAAAAAACAACATCAGAATTAGGGGTTGTTTGGGTTGGTCAGTCAGTCAGTCATTTCGTTCATTGAATGCATATTCGTTAGTCCTTTCGTAATAAATAAGGGTCATTGTAATACATTTTGCTCTTATGTTCTATGTCTATCTGTTCTATGTTCTGTTTATTGACCAATGAGGGTGAGTGTTTCATGGTTCCACCACTCACTCAAACCAAGGGTAAAAACTTAGAATGTGTGTATGGTGTTTTTGTATTGTATAGTATAGTTTGGCATTTCGATTTCATTTCTGTCGCTCCGAAAAAGGTAAATTTATTAAATTTATATATTTATATTTAAAATGGCGTTTGTAACTCGAAAACCTTTTTATTTATTAGTTGGAAATTTTTCGTCATCATCGTAAGTGACTTGGATGGATAGATGGATGGAAATTCTTTTAACGTTTCCACTTCATATTCATTCATTTCATTCATTTATACTTCCTACTTTTAATTCATTCTGTTCTGCTCACTCAGTTCGCTAAACCAGATGGCTTTTTATTACTTCACTTTTATTTTATCCTCAAATTAAGATGAATCGGAGGTTTTTAATTGAGGTTTTCGTAATCATATTTTTGATTGAATGCATTTCAAATGGTTTTAATATTGGGTTGATATAGTTTGTGTGGTATTTTGGGACAGCTATAGTTTATGGATAACCTTATTACGCGGACTCTTCACTTTATCATACTTAATTGTGATATTAGAAGATCATGGTAAATTAAAGTCCTTTCGGAAATAGAATAAGGTAGTTTGAAAATACAAATTTTGAAAAGTATCTATAAAAATATAAAGTATAAGGAGCTTTATGAATATGTACAACACTTAATAAATTATGAGACATGCACATTATGAATCCAAAGTTTTCCCTATGATAAAATTTAACAAAAAAGTGCGAGGTCTTAGCATAAAGCCTTAACAACTTAAATTTGATAAAATTCAAAAAATCCGTGGATTTTTAACCAATTCAAATGAACCAAAAATTAAACCAAACCAAAAATTAAAAAATAACAGTGTTAACTTTTAGCCAAAAATGTTAAACATTGACAAAAAGTGCAGATTTTTTTAAATATTTTTAAAAATTAACGCTTTTGTTTTAAACAAATCTATAATTTTGTACTTAATAGTTTAATACAAATTTTCAACGTTCATTTGTATCTCAATAAGATAATATATCACTCTCGAAAGCTAAACATATGTTATAAGTTCAATTCCTCGAAGATTTTTTATTTTTTTTCATAAATTGTTGGTTTTAGTATTTAATTATAGTATTTCTAAAATTAACAGGAATTTTCCTATACATTCCTTGGAGTCTGGAACAGACGATAGGATTTTGATGAAATGACATATTTTGCTGTATTATCTTTTAGTTTTTGACAGACTGTTTTAGATGTGGAATATGAGTATCGTTTTACAGGGAATGTTAAGGAGTCCAGAATATATTCCTGCAATGGAAATTGTGCAAATGAATTAGCAAATAAGAATTAAGTCTTCTTGAAATGTCTGGTTTATATACAAGATCACAAAATATCCTTAAGCTTCATCAAAACAATAAATACCTTCAATAATTAAACAATCGAAATTTAAAAAAAAGAACATTAAAAGTAAATTATGGATTGAATTGAGTGAAGAAATCATTAAAGTTAGTTTTAACGGTCTTTATTGATATATCTTTCCCTTTTAATCTCGGTCGAAGAACGATTATCTTTATCATACCCGAGTAGTAAAATTCGGTTTTCATACCTCTAGAACCCCTCTTCATCCAGTAACTTCTTTTATCCTTCTTCTCTTCTATTGGTGTAGAAAACTGCTTCAGGGTTTCCTGGAGAAGTCTCCAGGAGGTATTTAGTTACGCTTTTTTGGTATTCGGAAGAAATATTTAAGACGTATTCTAGGCGAGGTTTTCTAAACCTTTTGAACACTGCTTATAGAAGAACTGTAGAAGTATTTTGGAATGTAAAATTTAGTGACATTCATGAGTCGAGTGAAGAAAAAGAGCCGATAGCTTTGATTGCGAATATTTAGTATTTTCATTGAAAGCTATTTCGCATTCATATCGATGATTCACTTTAGTTTCTTTATATTTCAAATATATTGGTTAAGTATTTGTGATAAAGAATTTTGTTGTATGTAAAAATTTGAGTAGAATAATTTGTTTTATAAATAATGGGAGTTATTAGAATCTCATAAAACCTCGGCGAATAAAACAGACTACACTCAGAAAAAAACTCTCAATGTGTATTGCACACTTTAGAATACCCACACAATGAATATATACCATACATATTCAAAAATATGTAGAAATATAATACATCATAAATGTCTAAAGCACATATCAAATATTTAAGATACTCATTAAAATATTTGAGTAATGGGCTGATTTCTTTATTACTATAGAAGACTTAGGAGAGTACTTCCGACTGATCTCAGTCAATCTGATTTATTATTAAAATAATTCTGTTTCTCGCGTTTTTTCAAAATAGATAGTCAATATTTGACTAGTCTCTATTAGACCCCTGCAGCGGCTTTTAGTGTGTAAGTATTTAGCGTGCGTCACAATGTATGTTAAGTCTCTGGTGCAGATTTACCTCCAAGTAAAAAAAAAAATATATTTGAGTGTGTAAGTTGCTCATTAAAATATGTGGAATGGTGATGGCAATTAAAATATGTAAGTTTTTATCAATAAAATGCGTGCAGCATGAAAAGAACATGTACTTTTCAAAATGATATTAACTATGTTCCCTTTAAAATGAGACACATATATTACCATAGTTTGAAATTTCGAAAAGTCCCTCATTGATCCCTTACCTCCTGGTCTAAATAGTTTCTCAAAATTAAAAAAAATATAGTTTGATACAGATTTCAACTAGTGAACGAATCACCTTCCAGTTCGACTTTAGGTTTTCAAGAGTTTTTCAAAAAGTTTAGAATACCGTTTGAGTTTACCTTTTATAAGAAGTTTCTAAGAAGTCGTACTAAAGCATAGAATATCACTTACGTTTACCTTCTACAGGAACATATGAAGAAGGATTCAATTGGTTTTTAAGAAGTATTTAATTCTGAAAAATCTTACCATTTAGTTAGTGCGCTACAAGTAGGTTTACAAGTCGTATTGTAGAGGTATTCAAAAGAAATTCTAGAAGGAATGATATTCCAAATGCTGCTTGATTGAGACTTCAGACACGAACAGTGTTGTTAATGATATACTTAATGATAAGTTCCCGTATATAAAGAATTGTTTTAAAAGCAACAGTCCTTCAGTTTCAGACATAAATGTCCTCTATGAATGGAATACAAGGAAAAAACCTTCGATTCCTATATATTTAAGAGATGGATTGATCTAATTAATAACAAATTGATGATTATACCATAGATAAACTTTCCAAATCTGATGTTCTCCACTTCAGACAAAACACCCTGTTAGAAATATTTACATTGAGAAAGATCCTTGAAGTTTTTTCTTGCTCAGGTAGGGTGTTTCATTTCAGTGGAAAACATCAGACTCTGAAAGTATGTATATCTATGATTTGTCTACGATTATACTAACAACATTTCGACTAACCTCTCCGATTTTTCAGTGTATTCCCCTTCATCAACAAATCATCTCGAATCAGAAACCTGTATTTTAAGTATGTATCTTTCCAACAATAATAACTTCATAAAGGGCGGCGCTAATGCCTCTCAAAAAATTCACGGCTACAGGCAGACGGACAGATAGATACACCGAAGTCATAAGGGCATTTCATTTCAAAAAATCAGCTAAAAATTAAACAAATACTAGACAAAATAAATAATAATCATTGAACGATTTTCATTTAAAAAGGTACCCCAACGTCAAACCTTTGATGCATTGAAAGTCAAATATCTCGTTCATCAAAAAATATTCAGAGACGTAGAGTTCAGAGCTCGAATCAAATATAATAATTGAAATAATTTGCAGTTGAAATTAAAATAAATGCTTATGCTATTGAAAAGGTGACTTTTAATATACACTCAGAGAAGAGTTTCAATATGCAGTTCCATAATATGCGATGGTATCTGAAATTATGGTTGCGTAATCCTTATTAAAGAGCCAATAAATGGCTATCGCTTCTTTTCTTTCAGCTATGTCGAAGAATAAGAACAAGCTGAGAAGCATTTATATGAAGAAGAAGATGTCCTTATTAAGTGGTCACACATTCCATATTACCCAGTCGGAAATCTAAACGTTTCTATTGAGTCTTATAATATTATGCATTAATTTATGTTAATTATGTATTTAGAACTTCGATAACTGATCGTCTTGAAAGACGTTTCTAAGATTTATGTTTAGAAATCTTGCAATCTTCAAAGAGGTCTTCTAAATCATTACAAAACTTCTTTAAGAGAATTATCATAGACATTTCATTTTTGGAAGACAGCAGTTTAAAAGCTTGATATAAGAGATTCTTTAAAGGATTTTTAGGCCGAGGTCGAAAAAATAGGTATGTTTAGTAAACGTATTCTAAATTCAAATAAGGACCTATGTTTTTGCTTGCGGTATTTTAAGTGTATCACCATAATCTCTTCTTTGAGTGTAGGGTGTTTTTGTAGAGTTCAATTATTTTATGTGAATAATTAATTACTGGAATTCAAGAAATAAAACCAAAGTAAAAAAGTTGAAAACAAATTTACAGACTTTCAATGTTTTATTTGACTTATGTTTAAGAATGAATATTGCTAAATAGGATAGAAAATATTGAGAGGAATCAGAAATCGCGAATTTGTTTGAAATTCCACAAACCTCCGAATATAATACATTTTTAGATGAGTTTTGTTTTTATATTAAAAAATATTATCATTCATATTCAACATTTGTAATAGTTTCCGAAGTAGTTTAGCGCAAACTTATTAGTCATAACAGACCATTAACCTTACTTCACTATGAAAAATACATAGTATCAGTATATGAGCAAGCTGTTCTTCATCAGTACTATACATCAATATTTTATAAAAATGTTTACGTTGCTTATGTTTAAGAATGACTATTACTAAATACGAATAGAAAATATTGAGAGGAATCAGAAAGCGCGAATTTGTTTCAAATTAAACTAACTTTCAAATATAATACATTTTTAGATGGGAAAATATTATCATTCATATTGAACATTTGTAATAGTTTCTGAAGTAGCTTAGTACAAGCTTACTAGTCATAACAGACCATTAACCTTACTTCACTATGAAAAATACATAGTATCAGTATGTAAGTGTAACCACCACGCTGTTCTTCATCAGTGCTATACATAAACGTTAGTAGGAATTGCAAAGCGTGAACGCTAATAAGAAAAGAAATATACATACTATAAAGAGACTTTTAGGAAGCCTTTAATTCATAAAAAAAACGGTTTAAGAGGAATACTTGAAATAGAGAGAATGTATTTGATTCATCAAAAAACGATTAAGATACTTGGATAGAGAGATTCAGTGGACTCTACTTAGGAAGTATTACCTTATCTTTCAAAAGATCTCTTTCAATTTTAATTAAATATTTGAAAGTCTTGATTCTCTTAAAATGAATTACTGATTCCTGAATCATGTTGAGAAAAGATATTTCCAAAGCTTACTTTTTCAAAGTTTATTCGACAAAAAAAGTCTTCAAGGTTCTCAAATATTTTTTCTTTGAAGTCATTTTATTTTCTACACATATGCGAATACTATACTTTCATGCATACCTTAATTGGTAATATGATCAGCTTACGTTGATATATATTTAATTTAAATGTTTAAAGTT
>JXPG01074508.1:0-15510 GCA_001015175.1 Megaselia abdita | reverse complement strand
ATTATATTATATTATATTATACTATACTATACTATCTGGTCTTACTACTCTTTAAGTATACCGTTTATGCATACAAAAACCCCAAAACTTTTCGGAAAATTTGTATAAAGAAACCAACTCATTTTTGAATTCTTCAATTTAATCAAAACGTAACGTCACAAAAATAATATAAAAATAAATTAAACAAAAACGTTCCGAAAACTTTAACGTAACGTTACATAACTTAGCCTTTTCCCTCCAACAGTATATATATTTTTCATTTGAATACCCAAAAATACCTTCCTATTTTGGACGGATGCCGGATGAACAAACAAAATTAAATGTTTGTCTTAATTCCAATTTAAAAATGTTTTTAGAATTCCAATTAAAAACTTGTTCGAAATTTTTCTTAGCTTTTTAAAAGAATCTTAAAATAACTGTTAATATGATACTTCATAGAATTATTTAATATGTTAACGATTTGGAATTTTAAGTCTCAAGTTATTTTCTTAGATTTGTTTAACAGAACTCATGTTGAGTTTCTGGTAGATCTTTTGCTGAGTAGTCCCTAAGTAATTACCATGAAAATTCAAAAAAATAATATTTGCTTCCTTAAATCGATGTCCGTGATAAAGTTTATTCATTGTTGAAAATGAATTATTAATATTCAATTTAATGAAATAACAACAAGTTTTTAGTGAGTTATTGAGAATATATATTTTATTAATTTCTTTGATAAATATGAAAGTTTTGATGAAATATGACTTTTTTAAATTTTCTGTTTTAAAAATTCACTTTTTAATCTCTTTTTAGCAACCAAATTCTTTCACTGTTTTGAGTAATTACATTAAATTAACTCGATATTACATTCAATCAAAAATCAAGACTTCAAAACTCTTCAATACTACTCAGTTTCCACTCACCCAACCCTCTTAAAAGAAATATAATTTCTAAAATACCATTCGTTAATTTCCTAAAACTTAAAGAGATGTTTTTTTAAACATTGCATTTTCTGATTTATCCTTCGATCCTTTCAGTATTTCATAATTTTGATTTGCTCGGAAATTCGTGAAGTTAATTTCTCACTTTACTTTATATTTTGAAATGTCTTAACGCAAAATTTTTACAATTTCGTACTTGTTTTGTAAATAGTTTCGAGATTTGTCACTTATTGACTATCTTAATAAAAAACCAAATTTTTTAAAATAGTTAAAATTAATTATTAAAATAAAGATGATTAAAGTAATATAACAATTACACTGTATATGTTGAATGAGTGTCGTACGCATTTGATATGTTCTTTACAAAAGCAAAAAAAGAAAATAATTTAAAATCAGGATTCTCAAAAATTTAATTAATTTACTAACATAGATCTATTTAAAAATAAAAGTATAAAATGACATACATTGAAAAAAGAGATATTGATCAGAAAANACTGTATATGTTGAATGAGTGTCGTACGCATTTGATATGTTCTTTACAAAAGCAAAAAAAGAAAATAATTTAAAATCAGGATTCTCAAAAATTTAATTAATTTACTAACATAGATCTATTTAAAAATAAAAGTATAAAATGACATACATTGAAAAAAGAGATATTGATCAGAAAAAATATACATATTGTTTTTAGTGGGTTACATATTTTATTTGGGCAGTGCATATTCTGTTGATGCTGCACACATTTTATCAATAAAAATTTACACATTTTAATTCTACATATTTCAATGAGTAACTTACACACTCAAATACATAGCCTACACAATAAATGTGTGTTGAGAACTAATAAAAATAATGTGTATGGTACCTATTTGATATGAGTCTTACATATTTTATAATTGCTTTACGTATTTATAATGTATTTGGTTTCTACCTATTTTTGAATGTGTATAGTATATATTGCTTGTGAAGCAAAAGTGTGCAACACACATTAAGAAAACATTTTTTTATCAATGTACGATTGAGAACGATCAATATACAAATTCACATTTGAACCCTGGAATATTTAGTGGAAGATGACAATGCTTGATATATTACACTGTTCTCCAATTGATAGGTTAAATCGTTTTATATTTTCTTGCTTTCTTGAAAAAATAATAAAAATAATTAAATAATCCTTCGATGATTTAAAAAAATACATTTTTATAATCAACATTTTTTTGCTATTTTAATATAAAATATATTTTCAATTTTTGTTTTAAATCAACCTTCTCTAATTTAAAAAACAGATTTTTGTTTTCTAGTCTATTGCATCTGACTATACATTTTTAAAAACTAATAAAAAGCAGATTATTTTTTAGCATATTTTTTTCTGACGTGAGTTTTACAATATTTCTGAAGGTTTTAGTGGTGATAGTTTAATTTATATTTTTTTACCTTTATTTTATTTATGTAAATGTAATTTTATTTTAAAAGTCTTTCCTGCAAGTTTGTCACTTTACTTTTTGAATGATTAATTAAATATTATTTGTTTAATTTTTGTCAGTTCTCAAATATATAAAACACACTCTAAAACAGCCCACTGTCAAAAATATATATACCGATCTCTTTTTAAATAAAATTTACAAATAAAATATGAGTAAAAACACTTGTTATAATTGAATTGTAAAGTTGTAACCAAAAATTCAAATTTGAATATCTAAAATAAATTTTAGTTATCCCAAAAATTGAAACCTCAACCACAAACAAATGAACTAAATACTGCAAAATCAAAATCTAATAATAATTAATATAAATTAAAAATTTATAGTTCAAACAAAGCGTCATTGAAATATTTCAAATTTTATCATGTCCATTAACCCACAATACATTCAATCCAATTGATATACAGAGTAAAATGTGAACTGATATTAGCCATTACCTGCCTTCCGATCCTGGTCTCTGCATGCAACCATTGCATGTGAACTGAAACACTTATCCGTTATGGAACAGACTACAATTTTGTAGATTTCCGAGTCTCCTTTCATCTATGAACATAGACAAGCGAGTAAACTATGTCAGAAAGCCAACCCATCTCCGACATCAATGAGATATCTATCTGAAATAATTTATTAGTATAAATATAGTTTATTTTGTTATGGAAACTAAACTATTCAATCGAAGCGATAGCAAATATTATACTATAGTAATGTATGCAAAAAGATTGGTGCTTCTGGCAGTTGGTTTCGGTTCTAGTTCTTATATATACAGTACACTTTACATGTATGTTTAATATGTGTATCCGGTGAAAATCACGTTCACTGTACAATGGAACAGCAAATAAAATCACAAGCGATGGATGCAAATAAAATGTGCACTGCGGAAGGAGGAGAGGGTTGAACTAATAAATTGAAAATTGGAAATTTTTAAAAATGTATTGTAAGAGATTGAAATGTGTTTGGTTTTAATAGAAACAAAACGCACTAAATAAAAAACAATAGTTTTAAAAAAGTTATCTAACAAAAAATTGGAAGAGTTTTAAAATATGAGGTTTTTATCTTGTTTTTAAGACTGTAATTTTTGTTTTAGCTGTTAAAAATTTAAAAGATTTCGGGATCTTAGAGTTTTGAACAAACAATATTTTTTGTAATTAGTTGAAAATACAACATTTATATTGAAGTTTAAAGAGAAGAGTTTCTGGAATTTAAATTTTATTGAATTTTGAATACTTCGAAGTTAAAGTTGAGTTTGTAGAAAAAAATGGATTTGTAAAAATAAACATATAGAAAGTAGTTAAAAATATAAAAAAAAGGTAAAATAACCTTTTTAAATACCTGTAGGAAAAATTCAAAATTAGTTGTATGAGTATAACAAAAAATCATAAAGAATAAACAATATAATAACATTTTTTACAATTGCAATTAATTTTGATGTTTTAATGACATCAAAGATTATTATAAATTTGTTTAATATATGTACTATAGTAATTTTTCGCCATTAAGTCTTAAAACTTACAAATATTTTAGAGCTATATATCTCATAGTTTTAGATAATATTTGTTATTGCAAAATATAGCTATATGATGTGGACTACACTAACAAGAAATTATTGCAGAATTTATATAAAAATATTATAATGAATAAGAGGATGACGCGATTCATTTTAACACTTCTAAAAAAATATCCATTATTTAGCATTCATTAAATATTAATGAATCCAACACTGAAATGTGTCATTTTTGTAGGCAATAACAAGTTAAGTATTAAGCTAAGTTTAGAAGAAGAAGTGACAGATATAGCTTCCAAAAAGAATCTCGCAAATCGAGAAACAGAGTCCAGTAGGGTTGATATAACTCTCCTACTCAATACCGCCTGGAATTGAGAAATAGATAAAGACTTCATCCGCTTTAAGAGCTATGGATTTAAGATTTAGGGATAATGCTTTACCCAAGACTCTAGAATCCCTTTTCATTTCTTCTATCCTTCTTATTTTTTTTAGGTGTAGAAAACTGCTTTAGGGTTTCCTGGGGAAGTTTTTATTTGGTATATGGAAGAAATATTTAAGACGTGTTCTAGAAGGTCTTTGAAAACCGCGCCAAGAGGTTTTATAAACCTTTTGAACACGACTTAGTTAGTTAGTTTTTAAGTCTTCAGTTCTTACACAAAATATCTGAATAATTTTGTTCTGATCATTCTTCTTAAGTTTTGAATTGTAAGATTTTGCTGTCCCAGGTAGACATTTTAATTGCTTGGAAGCAAAACAACGAATAAAAAAGACTATACTGGTTGATGTAGGTGCTATCATACTCGCAGTCAGCCTCTTATAATTCTGAGTTCTATCCTGAGTACGCACGTAAGAAATTTTCTTCCGTGGGAATCGAATATACTACCTGACGCCACTCTCGTCGTTTCGATGTTCATGGAATATCTCTAACACTCTCGTTAAAATATCAGACAGCTCATCATTGACTCTATTTAGGTGAAGAAGGAAAACTAACAACACTGTTGTATAAAAGCATCTGGTAAACATATAAATAGCAAATATTTTTTAATATCACTGCTACGTTTTAGTCACCTTTGGCTCGTTATGTAAAGCACATATCAAATATAAAAGACACTCGTACAAATATATATATTATTTTGATCAGTTGCTAATACAAACTTATTGTGTATACTACATATTTCAGTGTGTAAATTGCTCATTGAAATATGAGGAATGGTGACGGCAATTCAAATACCTAAATTTTAATCAATAAAATGCGTGTAGCATGAACATAATATGTACTGCACAAATAAAATATCTGATACACACAAATAATATGTATTTTCCTAACAGTGGAATCACGAAATATGTGAATGAATTCTACAATTAAAATATGTCCTACTGCAGTTCATTTCAACACTTTTTCAGTATAGCTCTAATTAAAATAATTTTAATTTTTAGAAAGAATATATTAACTATTTGCCCTTTAAAATGAGACGTTTAAAATTTCGAAAAGTGCCTCATTGACCACCTTCCTTCCTGGTCTAAGTAGTCTTCCAAAATGTATAGTTTCCTATTGATTTCAACTAGTCAACAAATCACCTTCTAGTTCACCTTCGTGTTCTAGTACATTAAAAGCAGGTTTCAAACAGCGTTTTAAGAGGATTTCAAAAAGATTAGAAAACCGTTTGAGTTTACCTTCTACAAGAAGATTTTAAGAAGGTTTTAAGAAGTCTTACTCAAGCATGCAATACCACTTAAGTTTAACTTCTACAAGAACATATGAAAAATGATTCAATAGGTTTTTAAAAAGTATTGAATTGTGAAAAATCTTACCTTCTTTTAAAGTGCTACAAGTAGGATTGCAGAGGTATAGATTCCGTAAATATTCTAATGGTATTCTAGCAACAGTATTCTAGAAGGAATGGTATTCCAAATGCTGCTTGGGTTACCAAACACAGGAGTAGACTTATTTGGACCTGTCGACGTGTTGATAGGAAGACGTCGTGAAATTAACTGTCTTTACTTGCTTTAACAATCACATCAGTAGAGGGGTAACAAGACAAATGATATCAGACAATTGATCCTGTTTTGTAGGAGTGAAGAAAGAAATATCTTAATACCGACAATATATTCGTAAAGGATAAGATTCAGAAAAGAGTTGCAATTCCTGAAACTGAATGAAAATTCAACCTACCATCTAACTCAAATAAAAACAGGAGATATTTTCCCCATCGCCTCAAGGAATCGTCCATAAAAGATTTGACAGAAAACAATAATTTGATTGGAATAACGAGATGAGTACTATTAAAGACGAATGGCAGCTTAAAAAGTAGCTGTCATTGGTCACAGTTCTTCAATTAATTAAATACAGAGCCAATAAAATATTAGTTGATAGCGGAAAGGATGTTGAATATTGTAGTAGCCATTGTATAAAACTTAATATGATTAATTTAAAAGGATTATCAAAATGACAAGAATCTTCAATTGAAAATAGGATTTGACACCCTCGTCGCAAATTGACTAGAATTTGGACATCTTTTTGAAAACCTTATTGGAGTCTTTCAAGACACGCTAATCTTAACTAAATGCGACAACATTTTGATATCCTCTTAATCTTAAATCTGATAGTTGTCATTATGATATCATTCATATAGTCACAAGAAAACTATTGCTCTGAATTGAAATAATGATATCATCTTGATATCATTCTGAGATCTTTCAATATAATATACATATAACAGTGGCGTCGATTCAGAATCTTCACATTTTCTCAGTTTGCGATCTCAACGTTCCAGTTTGTGATTTCTTTTGATGTAAGCTCTCTTTAAGGAAATCTAACCATGGCAACCATTGTCGTCCGGAACCTTCGTGTCTAGCCTGTGCGATCTTTTTTTGTAGGTCTTCATCCGACATGCGCCACTCATGGTTTACATACATAAGACTAAAGGTCATACGAAGCCCCTTCCTCTCAAATACCTTCAGAAGATTTTTGTCTGATTCTGATAATGTCCCCGAACCAGAACAGGTATTATGAGGGTTCTGTAACAGTGTTCGGTTAGAAATCATGATTATCTTTTTTGATCTCTTGAGGGATGTCTTTTTGGGTGTTAACTGAAAACTCAAGATACGTGAAATCCTTTACTGACTCAAACTTATCAGATCTGTTTAGTTTCTACTCTGTTTTTCTCGACATTCACTCTCGAACCCTTTGATGTCTACTGATGCAGTTGTAGCTTATCTTCAGATCTTCTACGTTTCTTTTGACGATTTCAATGTCATCTGCATACGCTAAGATGTCAGTTCTGCTGTTAGCTCTTCGAACAATAATTTCCAGGCATTCATTAAACAGGTCAAAGGAAAGTGCATCTCCCTGTCTGAAACCTTGCCATTCAAAATCTCTGGGATTTTCCAACATTTGTCGTAGCGTGAAGATCTGATCAGTGCTGGATTTTTCCGGGACGGAAACCGCATTGGTAATCCAGAACTTTGGTTGTCGTTTCTCTTCTATCTCTGCGATTGAGGGTGGTTGACTCCGAGATTTGACTTGCTGATGATTCTATTAAACCATAGCCAAGAAGTTTCCCTCCCTCTCAAAGCTACCATCTTTCTCATATCGCCATTATCGTGACGTCTACGGCTCGATGTATATGAGTATAATATAGATACATGAGATAGTAATTTGACATAATTTTAACTTTGTATATTTAGTTTTTAATGTGATCTTTAACAGTATTTAATTTAAAACAGGAAGCTACTATTGACCACAAAATCCAATCCCACCACAAAAAGTGTATCGCCAAAGAGACTCTCTTTTAAGGTTATCATATTGTTATATTTTTGGACAAATTGTCACTTCGCGAGATGTCAAAAATATATTCGTGATGCACTTTGTGATATCATTATGAGTCTTTGTTACTTGATTGATTTTGGTTGGTTTAGAAGACTGCAAATTAAACTGTCGCAAACTGTTGAAAGCCAATGCACCATAAAAACTAAACAAAACCAATACCATAAAAATATAAATGAGAAAAACTTCCCTCAGTGCACATAAATTCATCTATATCTTTTAATTGATTCTGACCACACCGTCACACATGTTATTCAATCGCCATCGGATAAAAATATATATTCATGCAATAAAACATAATTCACTATACACCATTTTTTTTAGGGAAAGAAAAAAAAATAAACATTTAGTTTTTATTTACATTTGAGACATTCAGTCTGGCATAGCATACAGTGAACCGAAATCCAACGAGTATAAGTTTCATGTTTACATTATACCGAATATCATAGAGTCTTTTGTTTGCTTTTAAAGAGATAGACAATTTCACTATATAGATTTAGATAAATATGTTGTTTAAATATCCATCACATAACAAATATGCTATTTACTCAAGAATTTCCTTCGCGTTCCATACTCGTTCGTTCGTCTTCTTTATCTTCTGGGCTTGACTCTAATGCATATCGTTCTCTTGTACCATAATGTCAATGGGAAGATGGATGAATGTTTATGGCTAACAAGGATTTCGCTATTTATCCTTCATCCGTTTTCGTTCTCGTTCTCGTCTTCTTCTTCTCTTGTTATTCGTACGCTGTGATTCCGATTTGCATATGAAGAACGGAAGAAGAATGCATTTTTTAAAGCATTGAGGATTGTTGGTTGGATCAGGATACTTAGCCGGATAAACATTTAAGTCGTCGGTTTTTTGTTATATTTTGGGAGTTACATGTTTTGTTGGTGATGAGCATATATTATATATTTTTTTGGTACAATCTTAATGACAATATTTCTGTGGAAATATTGTGGAAACCATATAAATTTAAATCAACAGCATAATCGTTGCGTTTTGGGTCAATAAGATGCATCGGCCAACCTTTCATATACATACATCCACCTTATATCATGCATATATGAACACATTCATCTACCGTTATCCATCCATACACTCTTCTAATTTACACTTACCCAACACTATTTAAGAGCAATTATAATAATTGCTGTTGAAAGTAGGTTACCTGAAACACACTAGGTCTACAGTCTTCCTTATATACTTCTTTCACCTCGACCATGATATGTAGCTTATCTCTTTATCTAACGTTTTAAAATAAAGCTTCATCCTTTGCTTTGATTTGATTCCAAAGGTAGGTTTAAAAGCAATCAGTTATGAGAATTGTAAAAAAGATTAGTCCATAACTACAGAAAACAATGTCGTTTTGTATGAATATCTTCAGACTTTAGCTCGAGAAACTACACTTTATTAATTGTAAGCTATTACAAGTACATCACCATTGGTCATACAAGTACTTCCTTGATTTTACCAACCCTTTTGCAATTGTTTCCATAGCTCCGACTAATCTCTTAATTCCATTAAGATTGCATTAACGTTGGTCTACCTGAAAGAAGTTACATCTCTTCGACTTTTTTATTGACATTTTCAAGATTATGAGTTCAAAGATTAAATTTGATAAATTAAAATTATGGAACAAATGGTGTGATAATTTATAAAATTTCATAAAGCAATTCATTTTTACTTTGTAACGTTTTGTATGTAATTGTTTTTAAATACCATGTGTCGGTCAGAGTTTATAAAATCGAACAACAGATACATCTCAAGAATTCAATATATTCCGCCTACAAAATATTTTTAAATAAACTTGAACAAAAATTACGAAAAATATCTACTGTTTGGTTTTCCAGGCTTCACTTGATGTCGTGTATGAAATAAAACATTTCCCTTATGTTTATTTATTTATTTCAGTTTTAAATAGTAACTGAGATACTTTTCAAAAATATTAAATTTAAAGTTTTTAAAATAAGATGATTTAAGAGATTTTTTAGTTATCTATTATCTTATAGGAGATATTTTAGTCGAGGCTATATAAACTAAATCGACAATTAAAATACTTCAAAAATACTATCTGAAACTAAAAACACAACATGGGTTCTTTTAATTTTTGTAAGTTTTAAAGGAGCCGTTCTTTTCAACAACACGAAATCTTGAAAAACTATTTTCGTTCAAAAATGGATACAAAAACGAAACGTTATCAATTTGTATTTTGTTAATTGAACCACAGGATGAAGGCCTTTTTTCAATTATTTTAAAAAGTTTAAATTGTAAACCTAAACAAGAAGTCCCTTTTTAGCTCCATAAGGGATTTTCATAACATAACATTGTCTCTTAAAAAGAACACAAGACTTGAAAAACTATTTTCGTTAAAAAACTCACACAAGAAAGGAAAGCTAACAAATTTTATTTCTTCCTGTTTTCAAATAGTATCTTCAAAAATTTAATTCGTACGTTACTTAATTTTTTTTAAATATTTATCTTTATTATTTATAGTTTTTCTCTCTCAGATTAAATCATAAAATAATAAACACTTATCTCTATATATTTTTTAATTTATCTTGTCCATTTATCTTTGACTTTCTCAAGTATTTTGGAAAATATGTTTTACACTTTATTTACAAAAGTCTCCTATAATATTTCTTTTATAAAAATACCTTAAAATATTTAAAATAAAACAAATCTAAATTGGGAAAATTACAACCCCTTCTTCACTGAATCCAAAAAATTAAAAAAAAAAAAAAACAAATCGATTTTCACAAATTGAACAAACAAAAATTATGTCTGATTTCAATTAATATTTATCCTAACTAAAATGTTTAACAATATAAAATACTAATATATTAAAAACATGAAAATATAATTTATTTTAATTACTTAAGCATGAATAATGAAATTATAAATTTCTAAAAATATGGACACAAAATGAATATTTGAAAATGAAAATTCTAAAGCTTCATGATTACAAGTTTTTATAAATATTGAAACAAATCATAAATTTTATAGACACAAAAAGGTAATGTTAAATTATTTATCTTAATAAAGTATGAGTGAAAGTATGATTTAGATACTTTTTAGAGCCAGAAAAAACAAATTAGATCTTTTATTTTTAGATGATTTGTTGACCGAAAATAGTTTTAGATTTCAGGGTCGTTTAGTTTCAGGTAGTATTTTTGAGATATAAGACCATAATATATTTAAAAAATACTTTTAAATAAATATTTTTGAAATCTTTTTCTTTTAGGCTTTTAGTTGTTATATGACCTCGACTACAATGTCTCCCATAAAATAACTAAATATCTAAAATTGTCCCATTTTAATAACTTCAAGTTTTATTCTTGAAATGTGTATTTTAGATATTCTCAGACTATACACAAAAATGCCTCTAGAACTAAAAGAAAAAGAGAAACAAACTGAAAAATATTACGTTGAAAAAGTACTCCAAAAATCGTATTCGAAATACGTATTTCAATTTCAGTGACATGAAATTGAAAATAAAGAACGTCGCTTAAAATTAAGTAGCAAATATTTGTTTCATTAAAAAACGATTGAAGAGGAATACTTGAAATAGAGAGAATGTATTTGATTCATCAAAAAGCAATTGAGAAATACTTGAAATAGAGATCTTTTTTAATTTAAATTCAATAATGAATGTCTTTATTATCTTTAAATGAATTACTTATTCCTGATTCATTTTAAGAATAGATATTTCCAAAGTTTATTCGAAAAAAAAGTCCTGGTTTTGAACAGGCTCTCAAATATCCATTACTTATTCAGAATATTAAGAATTAAAATACTTTTTAATTTTTGGGGTTTCGTATCCAACCATACATTTTAAAATACTTTTATATAAGTTTCAACAAGGAAATTACCATTTTTACTATATTTTGTTGTAGATCTGATTTTACAAGAAATTAAATGTAAAAATGCGAATTACAATTATTCTATGTAGGTAATTTACAAGTAATTGTTTTTGGTTTATTTCTCACAAGTTACAAATTTTTCCCAAGATGATTGAGAGAGTTTTTGTAATTTAAAATTAAGCATATATTTTTTTGGATATATCTATTACATAGTTCAATCTCTCGGATTTCTAGATTAGTAAGATTCAAATTTTATCCTCATTTCTTATTTGATACTTAAGAATCACTTGACTTTAATTTTTAAAGCCTTTTTTCTATCCAAAATTTAACACATTTTTAGTTTTGATTCTCATAAATTTTATAACTAACTTAATAAATTCAAAATTTCTCATTTTATTCCCCGTTGTATAACATTCTAACATTAAAAAAAAATTAAAATAGTAATTTTAATATTAAATTTT
Source organism: Megaselia abdita (assembly GCA_001015175.1). Taxonomy (NCBI): domain Eukaryota; kingdom Metazoa; phylum Arthropoda; class Insecta; order Diptera; family Phoridae; genus Megaselia; species Megaselia abdita. Next base: position 3,460 of record JXPG01074508.1, on the reverse strand, counting down.
TATCATCAAATGTGTTATTTCTATACTTTTTTTTATATTGTTGTAAGTTATTTTTAAAGTTTAAAGCAAAAGCAGAGTATGAAGCTTAAGAAAAATGTTCAAATTATAAAACTAATTAATATTGACTTTTCCTTCTTTTTTCTTTTCCTTGACGGGAAGATACTTTTAATTTAATAGTGTTTATATGTTTATTAAAGAATATTTTTTTGCCAAAAATCACGCATAGATCACAGAACTGTGATACTCTTTTTATCAAAGACTTACTTAACATATAATTGTATATTAGTTATAATAGAAATTTAGCTAATTTTGCTCATTTTCGTTACATCTCACTGATAAACTAATAGAGTCCTTTTGAAGTTTTATTCAGTCAGATGCTAAGTGTCTTGTATATTTTAGCATCATCAGCAAATAAATAGAACATCGGAGTCTTCGCAATGGAAGACCGTTGATAAATTTCGCGTAATAGTTTGACTTATACTTTATATTATTTCTTATTTATATGATTGTTTTTAATTTTGATTTGTTTCCTTCGGTAATAGTAGTATTCACTTCATCTTCCATCGGTGCTAATATTTCCCATGATCCTACAAAAAAAAAACCTTCAAAAATATCCAAATCTTTAAAATGCATTCGTTAAATCGTCAAAAACTAACCTATCTTCCTCCCGTTCAAAGAAATCCCACATTTGCCTTGATCTTCCAAAAAAAAAAAACTTCAAGAATCTTAAGATTGAACTTTTTTTCCTAAATTCACCAAAAACGTAACATAAGCCTTTACATAACATTACAAAAACCAACCAACCTTCCTCCTTTTCTAAGAAAGACTATATTTTCCGTGATCTTACCCAAAAATACCCTCGAAATTTCAAAAAAATGCACGTTCTTTCGTAAAATCAATAAAAACGTAACGTAAAGATACAAAAAATAACACATCTTCCTCTTGTTCTAAGAAAGCCTAGCTTTTCCGTGATCTTACCCAAAAATATCCTCAAAAATATCAAGATTGTCTAAGGAAGCCCACATTTAAAATGAGCTTACAAAAAAAAAAGATACAAAAAATGCCATATCTTCCTCCTGTTCTAAGAAAGCCTAAATATACACCCTAAAGATTTCAAAAACGTTCACGCTCTTTCGTAAAATCATTAAAAACGTAACGTAAGCCTTCACGTTACGTTACAAAAGCTGACCTATCTTCCTCCTGTTCTAAGGAAGCCCACATTTCCAATGAGCTTACAAAAAAACCCTTAAAAGGTCAACAATATGATTATGAAAAGAGTACCTTATTAAGTAAACTTATCAAAAACGTTACGTAAGCATTCACGTAACGTTTCAAAAAGTAACCTATCTTCCTTCTGTTTTAAGAAATCCCATAATGTTCTTACCTAAAAATGTCGAAACTTCGTAAAATAACGAAAAACGTAACGTAAGCCTTAGCGTCAGTAGTGAAAATTATATTTTAACAAAAATGTATTTCTTTTTAAGTTGTTTCCAGCTCAGTATTCTTTGAAATATCTTCTGTCACTTTCAAATTATTCTCCCTTTAATTAAGAAGAAACTTCAACCAAATTACATTGACATACAAACATTGTGATTAACATTCAAGAATAAGAAGTCAGGTAAGAAGTGCTCGAAAATACCCAACATTTAATAGAATTCAAACAATCTTACGCATATATAATTTCACTAAAAAGCAAAACGTTTAACAAATAAACCACCCGACTAAGAACTCCGAATACGAAATAAAAAAATGATGATGCCGATGCATTTTGTGATAGTATAGTTAGTTGCTGTTTCAGTTTCATAATGTCTGTCTCGAGAGGGATTCTCCAAGAAAATTTGTATATAAATTATTCGTTTTGTCTTTTGGTGAAGGAGCAGGGACTGAAGAAGGAGAAAGAACGACCGGCGAAGAAAAGAAAGAGGGAGGACATAAAATACATCCTGATGCTGATACTATCAGTTTTGCATTTTTATTCCTTTTGAATTTGGATTACGGAGATTTTCCATTCCTTTCTTCTATTTTTATTTATGAGAAGAGGTTTTCTTGTTTTCTTATGAATATTTTACGTTCAATGGGTTTTTTGTTTATAATTTTCCCTTTGAGCTTGCATCGGATTTTTCAACTTTCCACATTAAAATTCAATCTTGTTAATCAGATTGAAAGATCAAAGAAAATCGCACGTTGAAAATAAATTATATTCCTAGTGGAAATTGGATATCTAATATAAGACCATAATAACTATAGTTTTAGATAATGCTTCCTGTTATAGAATCAATTTTGTAATTTGATAGTTTTGATTGACGAGAATTTCTTTTTTCTTCCAGGTTCTCTAAATTCAATTATCTTGGAATATCATAAAGAAGGTAAGATTATCTCATTATTTTTTTATTTGTGTGTTTTTTTTTAATTACAATGATGTAAACCTAACATCTTTTTCCCCTGGCAGGATCGCCAGTTAAATTCTCAAAATGTATACCCAAATTAAATAAGTTAGTTTATGTTAAACAACTTTTCAACCCTGTTCACAAAACTTTCATAAATTTCAACAAGAAACCTCCCTTCCAAGTTGCATCCTTTTATTGAAAAAAAAACTTCTCTCTTAAATTCAAATACAAACTGTCTTGAAACGCTAGTTTACAACTCTCAAAATGAAATTTCCATAACAATATCCCATTATAAATCCGTTACCTCCTTTCTGCCACCACATACTATCTTGTTTCTTGTAGTATAGCTTTATCTATCCACAAAATAGTTTCGAGTTCAAACGTAAAAGGTGGTGAACCCGAAATTCATCTATGGTAACCTCGATGCGATATCGTATTCGTTAAGTTATTTATTGTTGGAGATTTCCTCCCACCCACGGACGCAGATCCTGCAATGCAAACCAAACGAAACAAAACAAATGAAAACTAAAATATGTTGTATTTTATTCTTATTACCCAGCCAACCGAAATTCTTTCACCACATTTATCATTTATGAAATTTTGAAAATTTTATAAAATATAAAATAACTCAGAGCTACAGAGCAACCGAAGCACAGCAGCTCCAGGATCCAGGAAGAAGAAAAAAATTATTATTTATCTCTTATTTTGTGTTATGTTGCTTGAAAGAGACAGTACAGTACAGCATCATCAGCGTTGAACACAATATTGTTTCGACTTTCACATCTCTGGAACTGGAACTGTTTGTTATGGGTGGGATTTTCATTTTCGGTATCCAACCGCGGTTCCATATGAAGAACGGGGTAAATATGAAATTGGTTTCATTTTAGGTTGGGTTTGTGGTTTCTAGATTGTAAAATATTATTCCACATTTCCCGTTGTGATTTTTCATGAACTATCTGACTTATCTGGATATACTGGGAAATCAGAATGGAGTTTGAAACAAAGTTTTGAAACTAATGTTGGGTTTTGGGTGATATTATAAATGTCTGTCATGTCTGTCATGTCTGTCATGT
>JXPG01074138.1:0-11217 GCA_001015175.1 Megaselia abdita | reverse complement strand
TTCTGGGGGTATTTGAGAGGAAAGTACTTATGTACTTATAGTATGTATACTTAAATTATGTAGTATAGACAGTAAATGTGTGTTGGCAACTATTCAAAATAATGTGTATAATATACATATTTGAATGAGTAACTTACATATTTGATGTGAGCATTAAACATTTATATTGTATTATATTTCTATATATTTTTGAATGTGTATATTACATATTCCTTGTGTAGGTTACATATTTTAAAGTGTGCAACACACATTAAAAATATTTTTTAATCTGCATAGTCTTTTTTATTCGTCGAGGTTTTGTGTCCAAGAATTAAAATGTCTAACTGAGACAGTAAAATCTTACAAAACAAACTAAATTCTTCTAAAAAATGTCAGAACAAAAATATTCAGATATTTTGTGTAAGAAATGAGGAACTTAAAAGACTAACAATTGCTCACAATAAATCTTTTCATAACAAAACAAAATATATTTTGAGTAATTTTGTACCGCTGTACAACCTCCAAAATGTATTAAAAAAGATCTAAACTGAAAAGACACCTTTTGGATTCTACATGCTCCAGCTGATCTGCGACGACACCTAATAGAGAAATTAGTTTTACTTGCTTTGTACGCCTGGCTCTTCAATATTAATATTAGCAAACCAAAGTAAAATATTTAAAGATTTCAACAAAAAAAATTTCTTCATCACAAATAACTAACCAAAATATTTGAAATATAAAACAAACCCAAATTGAATAAAATAAAAAAAAAAAAAAACAAAAAATTATAATTTTGAATACAAAAGAATTTTCAATGAACATACTAAATATTCATTAACAGAAATCAATCTCAATAAAACATTTCATAATAAAAATGAAACAATATGCTTGAAATTCAACAAATAAATGACAACCGCTAACCATTGCTAAAAAGGCTTTCAATTTACAAAACAATAAGGCCAAGCTAACTTCACTCGGAACACCACCATATTTTTATGTTGCGACCGGATCATTGTTGATTTTATGGATTTTTTTAAAAATACCCTTATGTACTTGCTAGCTCTTAATTTTTGAAAGCTTCCATTTTAAGTTTTTTTTTTTTTTAATTTTAGTTAAGCAAATCTAATCCGGTTCTTAAGTTTGATACCGCGTCTAGTTTTAAAGGTCATCCCTCATCATTACTTTTTGGTATTTGGGAATGCAGTAACGTAGGAAAGCGAAAAACAGTAAAATAGCCTATAAACAATTGAACTTTTAGTGCATAATTTCGTAATCTTGAATCATATAGGGTCGTGTGATATATCATTTTGAAGGAACTACAAATCCCCATTTTAAGCGTAGGAAAAAGGCAACTAAAGCAAAGCGTATTTTTATGGACTTGGGCTATTTTTAGAATAAATTTAAAAAAAAAACCCTAGTGTTGCTACTGAACTTAGTTTTAATGCACTGCTTCATTTAAACTTTAGTTTATCAAATCTCACACGATTTTCAAGTTTTATTCAGCGTTTTAATTGTACGGATGAGGACTTTTTTAAAAACTTTTTGGAATTTCTAAATTCAGTGGTGTATTGAATCGAAAAACAGTAAAATACTTTCTTTTTGGGTGGAGGTTGTTGGTGTGACGGCACTTCTTCTTGTGAAAGTTGATGAGGCTCTGGGATGGAGTCTGGCGTAGCATTTGCTGCAGATCATTTTGTCGCAGTTGTACTTTTGTGCCAAGAGGCGCAAGGATGGTTCGGATGATACCACCACGGAGATGAAACACCAAGTGAAGGGTGGACTCCTATTAGATGTTGTAGTCGGACAAGGTGCGTCCGTCTTCCAATTGCTTCACCCAGAGAAAAAAGTGCTAAAATTTAGCAAAAAAGTGCGGATAATTAGCACAAAGTGTGTACTGAGCGGACCCTTCACTTTGTGCTAAAAGTCCGCACTTTTGTGTTAATTTTTAACAATTTTAAGTTGTTAAATTCACAAAATTCACTCTTTTTAACAATTTAAAATGGTTAAATCCTAAAAAACATCAGCATTTTGTGTTAACTTTTAGCCAAAATCGCTAAACATTAACAAAAAGTGCTGATTTTTTACACATTTAAAAAATGATAAAAATCAACACTTTTGTGTTAAAAAAATCTGCACTTTTTTATACCTTCTAACGACTTAAAATTAGCCTGGATGAAATTCACAATAAAATGATCCAGATGCTAAAGCAGACTGAGTGGCCGGGCTAGCGAACAGTGGGTTTTGGGTCGTGGTGACAAAACTACATGCGTCACAAAACACTCAGACTGCGGACAGACACAAACACAATCATATAAAGGACTTACGTTGGCATAATCCTCCCTTCCAACCATGGATCCACCTCTTATACATTTTATGGAGATCCCCGATACTTCAACACTCCCTACTCTACTGAAACCCTCCCACAACTAAGAAATTAGCACACCATATTATTGGTTTTTAAGTTCAAATATAATTAAATTTTCTTACAACTAAAATATAATGTTTTAGCAGCATTAGCTGGTTTAATAATTCAAAAATATATTCAAATAAATTCAAAATAAAATTCTAAGCCTTAATTAATCGACCAAAACACGCAAAGCCAACCGAACACGATCTCAACTCCCAGACGAGTTTAAATCTCCTCCTTGACTTTCTTTTATAGCTATCTAGCGGATTAACCTAACAGTGCACTATTTCGGCGAACCCGGCGTATGTTATATATTTTCTCTTCTAAACGTCCCTTTTTTTTAACCCTTTTATAAAATTTACCGAGGATCAATTAAAAACGCAACCGAAAATCTCGAACCTCCGGAAAACTGATTGTGCCAGGCTTCACAAATTCAAAAGCGGAAATAGAATATAAAATTTACAATATTTAAATTTAAATTATTATTAAAAACAATTATTAGAAAATTTAACTTAAAACTAACCAATTACGCTTCGTGATTTCAATAATATAAGGATTTATCAAGTATCCCTCCAAATTTTAATAATCTAATTTCGATTTAAATAAATTTTATATCGATTCAAATTTAAAACTTGCCCGGAATATAAAATAGGATAGAAAGGACTTACTACAACCGCAGATGTTGTATGCGGTTCAACTTCAATTGATGTTAATTGTTGATTTCTAATGTCTTTTGTAGAAAATTTTAGATGTTCATATAAAAGGTTGCTCACATATCTTAAGATATTCCAATAAAACACAAGGCAGCTAAAAAAGAACGATAGAAAAATTATTTCCTGGCTACATCAACACAAACTATGAGGATTTGAAGTTTTGGAATGAGAAATATCCTTACCAAGTTTGAGATGAACGAGACGTCTCGTCTTCGAAGAAACAGCCAATACGGAGCAAAAGGAACTACAATATTTAAAGGGAAATCAGGCTCACGAGATAAATCCTTACCAAATCAACCTTCTTAGATTCGGATAAGACTTTAAAGCCTTATTTCCGACGCTTTCTATTCACTTTCGTAGAAAACCACAGGGATATTTCAGGATCGGACTAATCTAGATAAAAACCGAAATAAGATCACAGATCTATGGGTCCACTTACTCTAAAAGGAACAAATCAAGAAATACTAAATTCTTCCTTTAACAAGCACAACACTTTTAGAAAATTTTATCGAAACTTCAAAAAGATTTATAATGTAACAACAAATATACTTTCGATTAATTCACTTTAAATTTAAGAATTATTCCGAGCACGTCTGGTCGCAGAGAAGGAAGAACGATTTACCGGATAGATCCAAAGTTAGTCTCTAAAATCTATGACTAAGAACTTAACTACCAAGAACAGAATCAGGGAAAGCCTCAGAATAGTGGTCAGGTATTTGCCTCCACTAATTCTTCCAACCTCTTCCATTACCCACCAGAATACAAAGCCACAACTATTACGATCTCATGACTTATTTGGTTCATTCAGGAAGATACTTACTATATACTATACTATAATCCATTGCTATATGCAGAGTGTCCCAGGAATCATCGAGCTAAATTTGTTAAAGTATTTAGCTGACAGTCTCTGTGATATAGCGCTTCAAGAAACGGAAGGCGATAGCCTGCGTTGCCTATTTCTTACATACAGACATAAGTACATACAACTTATATTCAATAAAAGTTTTAAATACGAAACATACAAAACAATCTCTGTGTACTGAATTTAAACTGCCCAGCCGCAACGAGTTCCAAGAAAATAACATTTATCGACATGCGTTTTGGATTTAATTTATGTAATAAAAACGGTTTGTAATTAAATTGTTAAAATGAATGGAATTTTTTTTTTGTAAAAACGCGTAATTTCAGATTCACTGACATTTTCTTTCTATCTTTGCATATCGTCAGAGTACATAAAAACTTAAACATTTTTTAAACAAGCGAGCCATCCTCAAAAGCGAGAATAAATTAGAGAATGTTTTAGAAATATAAGTACAGGAAAAATGTTTGTATACTATATGTATTTTATTTTGATCAACTTGAATGAAAGTTATTGATAATATTGATTAAACAAAATCATTTAGTTGCTGAGGAATATGAAATGTTCAATCAAAACAAAAATTAAGCGAAACATAAAAAAATAGAAAAATGGGATGTAATACTAGCCAAACACCATTAGAAACCCAACCTCACACTCCCTTTGAAACACCTTCTGGAGAAGGAATTTTTCCAACAGATAGACAACTGAATGAATTTCATCTAGATGGAGAAAATAAATGTCTGCTAGAAAGACCAACTACAGCAAAACAAGCACTGGAACAAAAAGTGCTTAAGAATTCAATGCTGATTGATAGAAAAGGTGATCAAAGAGTGAAACTACCTCCTTTGGAATTGGATCCATTATTTGTTAGAAAAGAAATACCGAGAGATGTTGAAATTGCTCAAGAAGACCAATTTTCATTTGAAATGGATGAAGATGAAGGTACGTACGAATTTGTGTACATAAAAACATTCCTAAACTCTGCGTGGATATTTCGAGCATCAGTTTTCCAAGGAGCAAAACTCGGTTTTTGATACCTTTAGAATACCTCTACATCCGGTAACTTCTTCTATCCTTCTTCCCTTTCATATGAAGCTGCTTCAGGGTTTTCTGAAGAAGTCTCCTGGAGGTATTTAGTACTATTCTGAAGAAATATTAAAGAGGTATTCTAGAAAGACTTTAAAACAGCTCCAAGAGGTTTTATAAACTATTTGAACACGGTTTGAAGAAGCATTGTATAAGTTTTAAATTCTAGAATACTTTTTGGAAACTGGTTCAAACGTCTTGTATACCTGATGAAAAGCATGATTGAATACACTAAAAATATCTTTGAAAGAAAGCTTTTAAGAATATTTTCGTCCAAGTTTGTTTATAAATCTTATAAAAAATAGACTAGTGGTTTGATCCATTATGTAGCATTCTTTGTGTACCCCTGAGAATAAAAAATATATACCATCATTTACAGGGTTGATTAAAATTGATTTATTGATGTGGAAATAATACATTATAATTGTGTAAGGCAAATATTAAATATATAAGACACTCATTGAAATATGAACCATAAACATTATTTCGATCAGTTGCCAACACAAATTTATTGTGTATATGCATACAACATATTTGAGTATTTAAGACGCTCATTGCGGAATGGTGATGGCAATTAAAATATGTTATTTTCTATCAATAAAATGCGTGCATGACGAAGAGAATACAATATTTGACACACAAAACAATACGTATTTTCCTGATCATGAATGTGAACGGAATATGTGAATTAATTTTACATTTCAAATATGTCCTACTTGGTAAATGAAGCGGTGCAGTAGAACTACGTTCCGTAGTAGCACTAGGGTTTTTTTATAACATTTATTATAAAATTTCACAACTCACAGCCTCTGGCCCCATCCTCACTTCGAATAATATATTATGAATCATAAAGTCCATAAAAATACATTTTGATTTAATTTTACCTTCAGAATGATGAATCACATGACTCTATATTATTCGAGATAACGAAGTTGTATTTGTATGTTTTTCCAAAATAATGTATAACAGGACTTTACATGATTCGAGAAAATAAAGTTATGCACTAAAATGTCAATTTTTTATAGCCCATTTTTCGCCTCTCTACGCCACTGCATTCAAGTTTAAGAGGTAAGGGTTTTTTTTCTTCAAGAAAACCTTAAAAAAGCTTGTAATAAGATATTTGTTATAGTTATGTTCAGTATCAAATAATATATATATACAAATATTCGGGGACCAACTTTGTCCGCTGAAGAGTAAAAGGGAAAGCTATGGCAAATTTAATGATTTCTTCACGCCACTTTATAAACACGTTTTTAATTTGAACTAAACAGAAAAACACATTTTAGTACAGCTCTAATTTAAATAATTACAATTTTTAGAAAGAACATTTCCCCTTTAAAATGAGACACATATATTTGAGTCTACCTTCTACAAGAAGATTGTAAGAAGGTTTTCAGAAGTCTTTCCCAATCATAGAATACCACTTAAGTTTAAATTCTACAAGAACATATGAAGAAGGATTCAATAGGTTTAAGTATAGAATTTAGATCTTTCCAGATTCTATTCTAAGCTTACCTAATAAAATGATTTTGTCGCAACTTAACCTAACACCTAGACTTCGACCATTTTTATTCTCTATCTCGTCCAGGAAATGTCTTCATGATCCCATTCGAAACTTATGTCGATTGGATTTGCTGTTAATGCTTTAATCCATGAGTACATTTTATAAATTTATTGTTAATGATGTTAGGTTCTCTGATGAAACGATTCCAGAATGAAACTTCTATACTCTCACTAACTCTTAACGACCTTGAATAGGGATTAACTCATACCACAACTGATCAATCTCTACAAACTTTGGAACTTGGTGTTACTGATAGCTGGTTATTAAGATCATCAGACTCTGAAATGTAGGGTCGAGTGTTCATTATACATATGCAGTTTGAGCAAAAACATTTTTGTAACATATCATCTATCTTATGTTTATTTTATAATTGAAGATAGAGCTCGCTTATTATCCGCTTCACATTCAAAAAACAAGGTGCCTTGGTCGGAAAAAACTACCATTCAATACCAATTTCATTTCGAGATTTTATTTCTCTCAACAACATTTTTCTTATTATAGCCATATGAGCTATCCAAAATGATTTGCACGGGAAGTAAATTTGACATAAAACAGTCTGAAAAAATCTATTCCGCTTACTGTAAATGTTGATTCAAAGAATGACTTTAAAGCTAGATACATCTTCTTCTTTTCGATAGAATTAATATTTACATTCTTTTCGTAAATCTACTCACACTTCTTTGTGATCAACACACCAACTCTAGCTCAACACACCAACTCTAGCCTACAACAATCGATATATTGCTACCAAACTTTGGATTTCTCTATCTACTTCACAATATACAATGAGATGTCAAATGATCATATTCATATTATCATTTCGACATGAGAAAATGCTGTTGAAACTAAACCGTTGAATAATCAAAATTGATTATATCAAAGAGCAACTGTATATTATAATACAATTCTGATCTGAAACTGTTAATCAAAAGAATAATCGTACTCATTCTCAAAAATCACAATGAGCTCACATCTCATTTTAGGAACTCTAAAGGTTGAAGGAACAGTCACGAAACAGAATAGAACACAAAGATTTGTTGTGAAAAGACCGATATCCATCGAAAAAGTTTCAACAATTCTAACATTATTAAAACCGTCCAAGTCTCCAGAACAAGATGGTATATCGAACCGTCTTTTGAAGAAATTACCAATAGGAACATTCGGAATTTGGATTTTAAAAAACTCATTGCTATATAGAAGTAAATCTAAACAATAAATTTGTTTGTACCAAACCCGTGTTTTTTGTCACTATAAGAAATAAATTGATGCTTATTTTATATCCTAGATTAATACCTAATCTTATGGATCGTAATTAAATTGTACCTGATCTAGGTTTTTAACTTTAAAATCGACCTTATTTAAAATGGATGGTTGCAGATTTGCAGGTGTTTGTAGCTGTATTGGATTGTATTGTTTGGATTTTAAAAAACTCATTGCTATAGCTACACTATCTAANAGATTTGTTGTGAAAAGACCGATATCCATCGAAAAAGTTTCAACAATTCTAACATTATTAAAACCGTCCAAGTCTCCAGAACAAGATGGTATATCGAACCGTCTTTTGAAGAAATTACCAATAGGAACATTCGGAATTTGGATTTTAAAAAACTCATTGCTATATAGAAGTAAATCTAAACAATAAATTTGTTTGTACCAAACCCGTGTTTTTTGTCACTATAAGAAATAAATTGATGCTTATTTTATATCCTAGATTAATACCTAATCTTATGGATCGTAATTAAATTGTACCTGATCTAGGTTTTTAACTTTAAAATCGACCTTATTTAAAATGGATGGTTGCAGATTTGCAGGTGTTTGTAGCTGTATTTTTTTTTAAATAGATCCATAATATATCAGGGAATACTGCGTAGAAGAACACTTCTTGGCACTCATTGGATCTTTTGAGATATTTCAAGTCAAAGTTAAATTTTGAGAAAAAAATGACCTGCAGTATAGGACTTTCACCCTAACAATTTTTTTTAGTAAAACGTTTTGTTATTGACAACACTTCCAGGAACCAAACACTTTTTACAGAATTTAAATATCTTTTAAAATATAGGGTAATTTTAAAAGATCAAGCTCGATCAATAGAATATTTCATTAACTATATTTAAAATGTCTATTCAAAATCAGAGAGTCAACATAAAAACGATTTCTTAGCAGTTTTGGATGCTTCGGAATGTTCTTAACAAAACCTCATACGTAGCACCATCAAATATTACAAATCAAATGAAGCGGCATTTTTATTCAACTTTTCACCACATAACCGTCCGACACAAATCCTCTGAAAGCGTACGATTAAAGCTTTCCACTCATAATTTGCTGAAGAGAGTTGAGGGTGGATTTTTATTTACATTATGTGCTAATAGTATCCTTCTTAGAACTACAAAACTTTTATTGTTCAAGGGTGGTCGACAGCGGATTGCTTTATAATTTCCTTTCCTAATTTCTACAGAAATAGATAAAACAGAAGCAATTAAAAAGTAAAAATAAAATTATTTATCTCGCGTGTTAAAAATTCTGCGTTTACTATTTGAAATTCAGGGTAAGTTCTTGTTATCCTTATGACACAGATATAAAACCAGTTTTTAAAACAATTAAAGTTGCCAGAATGTAAAAAGTCATGGTTCCGAAGTTGAAGCAAGATTTTTATTTTTTCATAAACTGAAAGAAAACTGAAAAATTACGTAATGAAAATATCCAACAAATTCAATTCTATATAAATTTAATGTTATTTTTTAAATTATTTGCTTTGTTAACCATAAACTTTTATTTCTAAAATAATATACTTTAATCAATATTGAATATGAAGAATATAATATTAGATTATTCTTGATAAAATATATCTCACAATTTTTCATTGATTTTTAAGAGAACTCATGTGGATGTAATAGTATTTTTTTTTTGTTAGAGGTACATCCTTTGTTATTGTCAGTTTTTATTAGAATTAGTTTGTGGTTAATATGATTATGTTAAGAGTATACGAAATTAGTCTAATCAATATTTTATATACAAATATTTTTAACATTTCGACTGTAAACAATTCAAAAATAAAACAATATGTATTCTCACGTTATAATAACTGTCGTCATACATTTTTCAGGTGTTTATGTCGTGACCTAATAGAGGTCCAATTAGCTTTGATATAAATCAAGCTAAATAAGTTACTGATACAAATTTAAGGAAATAAACAAGAAAACACTAAAATCGTTATCGTTTAGAAATTAAATTAGTGAATTCACACTTTCATACAAAACTATTTCAGAAATAAAAGTATATGTCAGAAATACAGAAGATGCATTTACTACGTCGATAAAATGTTGATTTAGTTTTCCCTCTTCTTCTGAATAGAGTCAAAGATGAGCTGTCTGCTTTTATTACGTGTATTAGAGGTATGACGTCAGGTAGTATATATTCGACTCACACGAAAGAAAATGTCTTACGAAAAATGCTGAGTTGCGCACTGAGGGTCGAACTCAGAATCGTCAAAGTGGAAGGTGGGAGTGCTAGCACCTGCACCAACCAAGTACCATCGACACACAACATACTTTTGTATTACAATTCGTAATATAACATAATTGCATATATTTAAAAAAATGTTTATGTATATAATTATTAACTATCTAAGTTTACTTTCTCTAATTAAAAGTAAACCATCAAACAATGACTTAACTCATTAAATTGAATTGTGAAAGGGTATTAAATGGTCCAAAAAATGTATTGTGCAGTTAATTTCAAGTATTAGTCTTCATTTGTTGATAGCTTGATAACCTTTTCTAGATTACCTTTTATTCTTTTTATGAGAAAAATAACAATATATATTCTAATATTTAACATTTTTGTATATTTTTTTAAAATTTTTTGTTTAATATAATTTTCTTTGTGGTATAAATGATAATTCTCATGTTATGAATTGATAACAAAAAACAATGTTTATTAGTTTGTTAGATTAATTTGCATATTTACACTAAGTCTAGGAAAATCTCAGTCCGAAAAATGGGTTCTTATTTGAATATAGAATACGTTTACTAAAAATACATATTTTTACTACCGAGTTTTAAAGACCGAGTTTAAATCCTCTAAAGAAGCTCTTAAAGCAATCTTTTAAACTGCTCGCGGCTAAAGATGAAAATGTTTAGGACAGTTCTCTTAAAGAGGTTTTGTAAATGCTTAGTAATGGTTTAGAAGATGTCTTTGAAAGCTACAAGATCATTAATAAACATAACTCTTAGAAACGACTTGCGAGACATTAGTTTTCGAAATTCTAAATGCTTTAAAATCCTTAGATTTCTGCCTGGGTACGTACAGGAAATATTTTGTCTAACAAGTATCTAAAAGTTTATAGCAAATTTTGTTCTGTAATATACTCTCATTGCTAGAAAAATTAAAGAAAAAAGTTTTTACGGTTTTATTTCCCGGATTCAGTAAGTTTACTGGAATATATCATATTATAAAAATATTAAAAGGAGTCAGAAAATTGAAGTGTAATCGATTTCTGGAATGGAAAGAAGTTCCAAAAGATATCAAAAACGGTATCGTGTCGAAATGTTATTTAAATCTTCACTCAAAAAAAAAAGTTTTAAAAATCTTAAAATTTAAATCTTAAAAT
>JXPG01073789.1:0-10122 GCA_001015175.1 Megaselia abdita | reverse complement strand
GTAGTAAAATCTACTATCATACCCGCTCAAGTTTAAATCCCAGCCTTAGAATTTTTGCACATATGTTTCTGATTGTCACTTCATATTTGTATTCAATTTCACTGCCTTTAAGATGTTGGAACTTTGTCGAAGTTAAAGTGTTCGAGTTCAAAGCCTACCACAAACTTTACTTTTCTAGTAGAGTTGAATAAATGCAAAATGGTAATAACTTAATAAAATAAAAGAAAACCTAATTTTTAGTAAAATTTACTACTTATTTTGTTCTGTGTATTCTCACTACTTGACAGCTTATGTATAGGTGAAAAAAATAACTATTATTAATTCTCAGTGAAATGTAACCCTATAAAACTTTAGAATGAAACATCATGCATTGATGTCAATTATAATTTTTTACTCGAAATAGTTCTTTTAGGACAGAGAGTTTTTGCCTTGTGAACTTCAATCAAAAATCTATTTTTGATTTTTTTATTTTCGTCAGCTCTCAGTGAAATGTGCTTCTTAAGCCTAAAATAACGCAGTAGACAAATAATTAAGAAAATCATAACTAGAAATTAAAAATCTATAAAATCGGTAAGTAATTAAGCAATCCTGTATTAATTAAGATCTAAGATGCCTAATTCTCAATGAGCCTTGAACCAACAACCCCTCTTAAATTTCAAATTATCTCCTCCACTTTAAATAAGAAATCTATAAAACCGCTAGTAAACTTAGCAGTTCTGCCAATTAATATTTTCATCACCAATTCTCAGTGAGACATGCTCCTACCAAGCCTTTAACCAACATCCTAACTTAAATTTCAAATAATCTCCTCAACTAAAATTTAAAAAATAAGCAGTCCTGCCAATATTAAGATCTGCTCCTACCAAGCCTTGAACTCTAAACCTCATCCAAAAACCCAACAAAAATTAAAATATAAAAAAAAATCACCCTCTACAACACATGTTGTTTTCATTTAAAAAGAAGAAAAAAAAATACTTAAAATAGTTTTCTTCTAGTGACGGGTTCTCTCTATCTATCTATCGTTGTAGATATAGATAGAACGCCGGCAGCTCGTTGTTCACTCGGGAACGAAAAGGTGTCGAAGTAGAATATTTTTTGTTTTGGTTGTGGAAAGAGTTAATTAACCTCAATAATATTTCGTATAGTGTAATTTCTACTCAGCAGAGTAGAGTGACGTATTCTGATGGAATTAATCACTAACTAAAAAGCACGAGTAAGAACACGAATCGTCGAATCGCCGATGAACTTCTGTACTATAGTATATATACTATTGCTAGTTAGTATTTGGATTTCGTTATTTTTTTAGGTTAATGACACAAACTATTAGCCATAGCCGCTTACTTACATAGTTTATTGTTATTATCAACATCATATTATATTATATACTCTCGCCATTGAGCACAAGACTTATAATCATAATAATAAATTGATAAGTCCGCAAACAAATCTATCTAATTATTGATAATGCTTTATTTTTGTTCTTGTTGTCAAATGAACTTTTGCAGTTCTTTGCATTGGAATGCAATTTTAAGAAATGTCTTTGTTTGAATTGAAGAGAGGAAGTGTTGTTTCCTTTCTTGATATTCACATGTGACTGCTTCCTGCGCTTTTTATCTGAACTGCATTCTTTATTTTTTTTCGGGGGTTCGTTGTTCAGGTATATTGGCTTTATGTTCTCACTAATTTTAGTTTTCTCGTATTTGAGAATCATGAGTTTATTTCTTGTTTAGTTTTGAATTCAACTTTGAATGAAATTTGTTAAGGATTTTTCAAGAAAATATAGCATTTTAAAAGAAAGTCTCACATATGAGAACTTTGATTACCTTTCCTCAAATTTTCTTGATTTAGCAGTGAATTGTTTGAATGTTAGATACATTACAAGAAAATATTCACTATATTTTGAAGATTATATGCTAAGAAGTTTAAATTTAATTCTCAGTGAGGGTCTCACAAATGAGAACAGATGCAAGTTTTTTGTGAGACTTTAATACAGACAATAATTATTAATATATAAAAGTATTCGTTTAAATTTCGTGAGATTACAAACAAAACATTATCATTGAGACATTTTGAAGATTATTTGATAAGAATACCTTCATTCACAGTGAGAGTCTCACATATGAGAACTTTGATTGTCTCTAATTTTTCTTATTTTCTCAGTGAATTGTTTGAATGTTATAGNTTATTGAGACATTTCGAAGATTATGTGATAAGAATAATTTCATTCAAAGTGAGAGTCTAACATATGAGAACTTTGATTGTCTCCAATTTTTCTTATTTTCTCAGTGAATTGCTTGAATGTTAAAGAGATTACAAGAAAATATTCACTATATTTTGAAGATTATTTAATTAAATTCTCAGTGAGAGTCTCACATATGAGAACAGAGACAGGTTTTTTGTGAGACTTTATTACATACAATATTTTTAAATTAGTAGTGTTACAGAGTATTTGTTTCAATTTCGTTAGATTACACAAAAGTATTCATAACATTTTCAAGATTATGTGCTAAGGAGTTTTAATTTTATTCTCAGTGAGAGTCTCACATATGAGAAGAAAGACAAGTTTTTTGTGAGACTTCGACTTTATTACAGACAATATTTTAAAATTAATACTGTTACAAGAGTATTTGTTTGAATTTCGTTAGATTACACAAAAGTATTCACTATATTTTGAAGAGTATGTGCTAAGGATTTTTAATTTTATTCTCAGTGAGAGCCTCACATATGAGAACTGAGACAAGTTTTTTGTGAGACTTTAATACAGATAATATTTTTAAATTAGTAGTGTTACAGAGTATTTGTTTGAATTTCGTTAGATTACACAAAAGTATTCATTACATTTTGAAGATTATGTGCTAAGTAGTTTTAATTTAATTCTCAGTGAGAGTCTCACATATGAGTACATGGATTACTTTTCTTTATGTTTTTACTAGTTTTCCCGTGAGACTTTACTCATCTTTTATCTGGGGGCTTACTTATTTAAATCTTCTCAATTACTTAATAAAAATTAAACTTTTTATACTCAAGAATTATTTCAATCATCTAATTGACTGGGCCCTAGTGTGAGTCTCACTTGTTCACTTTTCCTTGACCTTTCTTCACTTTCTGTCCTTTGAAAATTTAAAACAAAAAACCTAACATCAAATAAACCTTCTTAAAATTACCTCAGTCATATTTTCTTACTTAAAATTCTTCTTCTTTTTTTAGCAAGACAATTTAAAAAAATCGAAAATGAATTGGAATTCGAATGCAATTTTTACTTGAAATAAAAAAAACTTCTCTTTCAAAAGTGTCGTATATACTCTAATAAACAGGAATTATTCTCAGTGAGAGTGTCACATATGAGAACATTTATTTCCTTGATTCATATTATCTCTGTGAGAAGTGGTTGAATTTTGAAGCTTTTCTGTCTCTCGTCTGTAAACTCATTCTCATTCAATTACCTCCGTGAGAGTTTAATCATCTCATAGTCACGCCTCAGTGAGAGTCTCGCAGTTGAGAAATTGTATTACTTTTCTTCTTTTTGCTTAATATTAAAGCATTTGAGGGATCAGTCTTTCTTAAGCTCGTTTAAAACAGTGAAACTTCTCAAGACTTCAGGTTTCGTAAGATCAGTAAGAAATATTGTTGGTATAAATATTAAAAGTCATTCCCAATTTTATTAACATCTTTAAGTTTAAGAAAATACAAAACTCAGCGATATTTTCGCATTTGTATAATTTTTCGTTTTTTAGAGAATTAAAAAAAGATTTACTTGAATTAAAAAAGCCTCCTCTTTCAAGAGCTTCGTTAATTATTTTTTAGAGAATCATTGTCAGTGAGAGTCTCACATATGAGAGCTCTTTACCATGGTTCGTGCTTTCATTGCGATATTTTGTCGAGTTTAATAATTTTTCAACATAGTCTAAAACCTTCCTCATTTAATCATCTCATTAACACGGTCTGTCTGAGAGTCTCACACATGAGAACTTTTAATGCCTTTCTTCATATTTTAATATCTTCTTAGTAATATTTTTTTAAATGTTAAAGCTTTACTCATTTTTAACTCGAGGGCATAGGAAATATACTATGTGAGAAGTTTCGTATACATTCTATAAACGGGAATCATTCTCAGTGAGACTCTCACATATGAGAACTTTTATTACTTTGGTTACTTTTTTTTTGTTGAATGTTAAATATTGTCTCTAGTCTGAAAACTAATCATTTCAATCATCTTAGGACAATATCTTGATTAAGAACTAGGCGTTGCAATTAGTGAGACTTCTCAATCTTAAGAATTGACAATTCATAATATGGGANCTCTCACATATGAGAACTTTTATTACTTTGGTTACTTTTTTTTTGTTGAATGTTAAATATTGTCTCTAGTCTGAAAACTAATCATTTCAATCATGTCATTGACATTGTCTTGATTAAGAACTAGTGAAACTTCTCAATCTCTAGAATTCACCCTTCATAATATGGGTGAGTTCTTTCTTTCAATTTTTAATTTAAATTTGTGTTATATTTATTGAAAAAAATCATATCGTGTCAAACACCTAAACCCAACAAGTTTTCTTAAAGATTTACAAAAAAAAAAACACTAAAGAAAACAAAAATTAAATCTCAGCAATTACACAAACTAATCACTTGAAATTTACTTTTTCACCAAAATAAAAAAATTATCTTATTGATCTTGTTCATTAAATATCCACAAAAGAGAAAATAAATTATTGACCATTACACGCCAGTAGCTGTTATGCTACGCTAGTATAGTAATAAGCAGTAATGGCCAATAATTTTGCTAATGCTTTTTCAAATAGAAAAAAAGTAAAAGTATTTTTTTTTATTTTTTTCGCCATTGAATTTAGGTCACACACACCAAAAATTATCTTTGTGCAATTATTTCAAGTGTAAAATAGTGTTTTTGCGTTACCGAAAACTAAATACACCCGGAGCAAAAAATTTAGGTCAAATTTTGTTTAGACAACAAATTTTGAAACGTACGATAGATTAGAAAAAAAATATTCCATTGTCAGATCGTTATTAATTTGAGGCCCACAAGAGTCAAGTAAACATAGTCATTCAATATAAAGACAAGTTGTGTCAGTCAGTTGAGTCAAGCCAAACCCACAGTGAACAAGGTGAACTGTTTAAATTTTTAGCGAAAGTTTGACTTTGTGTAGGACCCTTTTCATTTCATTTCAATTCCATCAAATACAGAAAGTTTCGGTTTTGGCTGTTGCGCAAAACCGTAATTGATTTCTATTTATCTATTGCAGCTGATTGGAACAAAGTACTTGGTTGTTGTGCAATTCGTAACCCACTAGCCTTTGTGTGAATTTCAACAACAACATTTCTTCGATAAGATAACAAGAACTGATTGTGAGTTCTTCATTATAGAATGAATTTATTTTCTTTTGCAGTTCGTCATTTTGGGGAATTTTTAGTTGTCATCAGGTTTTTTGGATTTAGATTTTCATTTTATTGTTAGAAAATATAGAGAGACTCCCAAAGTTCTTGCTAGGCAATGTTGATTGGTTTTTGTAAAAATAGAGAGACTCCCAAAGTTCTTGGTAGGCAATGTTGGTTGGTTTTTGTATGGAAATATACTAGTTTCTTATTTAATTGGTATTTTTTGAAAACATAGAGACTCCTAAAGTTCTTGCTAGGCAATGTTGGTTGGTTTTTGCACAAAATTGAAAGACTCCCAAAGTTCTTACTAGGCAATGTTGGTTAGTTTTTGAATGGAAATAGAGTTTCTTATTAAATTTGGATTTTCAAAAAATAGAGAGAGACTTCTAAAGTTCTAATAGGCAATGTTGTTTGGTTTTTGTATGGAAATATAGTTTCGTAATTATTTTTTTTTTTAAATAGTAAGAGACTCCCAAAGTTCTTGCTAGGCAATGTTGCTTGGTTTTTGTAAAAATATAGAGACTCCCAAAGTTCTTAGTAGGCAATGTTGGTTGGGTTTTGTAATTAAATATACTAGTTTCTTATTTAATTTATATTTTTTGAAAATAGATGACTTTTCCAAAGTTCTTAATAGGCAATGTTGATTGGTTTTTGTAAAAATAGAGAGACTCCCAAAGTTCTTGGTAGGCAATGTTGGTTGGTTTTTGTATGGAAATATACTAGTTTCTTATTTAATTGGTATTTTTTGAAAACATAGAGACTCCTAAAGTTCTTGCTAGGCAATGTTGGTTGGTTTTTGCACAAAATTGAAAGACTCCCAAAGTTCTTACTAGGCAATGTTGGTTAGTTTTTGAATGGAAATAGAGTTTCTTATTAAATTTGGATTTTCAAAAAATAGAGAGAGACTTCTAAAGTTCTAATAGGCAATGTTGTTTGGTTTTTGTATGGAAATATAGTTTCGTAATTATTTTTTTTTTTAAATAGTAAGAGACTCCTAAAGTTCTTGGTAGACAATGTTGGTTAGTTTTGGTATGAAAAGATAGTTTCTTATTAAATTTGTATTTTCAAAAAATAAAATAGAGAGAGACTCCTCCTACGTTTCTTACTAGGCAATGTTGGTTAGTTTTTGAATGGAAATAGAGTTTCTTATTAAATTTGGNAGGCAATGTTGATTGGTTTTTGTAAAAATAGAGAGACTCCCAAAGTTCCAAATGTTGGTTAGTTTTTGTATGGAAATATAGTTTCTTATTTAATTTATATTTTATTAAAATAGTGAGAGATTCAAAAAGTTCTTCGTAGGAAATGTTGATTGGTTTTTGTATGGAAATATAGTTTCTTAATTAATTAATTTTTTTTTTAAATAGTAAGAGACTCCTAAAGTTCTTGGTAGACAATGTTGGTTAGTTTTGGTATGAAAAGATAGTTTCTTATTAAATTTGTATTTTCAAAAAATAAAATAGAGAGAGACTCCTCCTACGTTTCTTACTAGGCAATGTTGGTTAGTTTTTGAATGGAAATAGAGTTTCTTATTAAATTTGGATTTTCAAATAATAGAGAGAGACTCCTACATTTCTTACTAGGCAATGTTGTTAGGTTTTTGTAAAAAATTGAGAGATTCCTAAAGTTCTTGTTAAGAAATTTTGGTTGGTTTCTGTATGGAAATATAGTTTCTTATTTAATTTGTATTTAAAAAAAAGAGAGAGACTCCTAAATATCTTAGTCCGCAATGTTGGTTGGTTTTTATCAAATTAAAATAAACTATATTAAACAAAAAGAATAATTTCAAAATTTGTATTATTTTGGAATTCTAGGAAATATTTCTTTGAAACTTCCAAAGTTTTTGTCGGCAATGTTGCTTCTTTCTTGTGATCAGAGATGTTTTATACACTGTTAAAAATCGAAGTGTAAATCGTTAAACCTCAATCGGTGTAGCAAAAATCACACGTTTTGACCTGCAGTTTTAAAACTTACACGCTCAGAGGTGTAATGCTATATGCACACCTCAAACGTGTAAATTTAACACCCCGATTTTTAAATAAAATTTAAATTTTTTGAAAATACAAAAGCTTCTACAGTTTTTTGTCGGCAATGTTGTTACAATTGCTATATTTTTTTTAATTAATTTATGCCGTCAATGTTTAAAAGTGTAAAAAAAACGCTACATTAATTTTTATAAAATANTTGCTATATTTTTTTAAAATTAATTTATGTCGTCAATGTTTAAAAGTGTCTTTTTAAAAACTTGNCTTACACGCTCAGAGGTGTAATGCTATATGCACACCTCAAACGTGTAAATTTAACACCCCGATTTTTAAATAAAATTTAAATTTTTTGAAAATACAAAAGCTTCTACAGTTTTTTGTCGGCAATGTTGTTACAATTGCTATATTTTTTTTAATTAATTTATGCCGTCAATGTTTAAAAGTGTAAAAAAAACGCTACATTAATTTTTATAAAATACGTATTTCAAAGAATGTTATTAAGTTAGTTTTTTTTTGCTTCATGATCTAAGTTTTCATCCTGAAATAAATAATAGTCTTAAGGAAAAAACCCACCATTTTTAAAAAACTATACTTGAAAGGCCTATTCAACTATTCTTTTAAAAATGTATGAATCACTAGGACTTCTAAAGTATTTTGTCGGCAATGTTGTAACAATTGCAATAGATTTTTTTATATTTTTTTTAAATAGAATATTAAAACATTTTTGTAAGGCTTTGTTTAATTTTATTAAAGGCTTCACACCTTTTTTATAAAACTATATATTGAAATGCATATTCATTTAAAAATATATGATTCACTAGGACTCCCAAAGTAATTTGTCGGCAATGTTGTGTTTTCCTTAAAGTCTTTTTCTTTAAATTGAGATTAATCAAACAAAATTACACACAATTTTTAAAAGAACTAGTTGATTTTTCGTAGATTATGCAAAATTAATTCCAAAGTTTTTGTCGGCAATGTTCCCCACCCTCTTAAAGCGTATTCCTAATCGAATTACCCCAAAAACTTCCAAAAACCAAAAAAAAAATCAAAAAAACAAACAAACAAAAGAAATGATATCTAATTGGGAACCTTTTGTATTTGATTCCCATTTTTTCCCTCTCGATAAGATAACAAAGAAAACCGAAGTGTGTGAGCTATTCCCAACTATATAAATACGTCACTTAGTGAATTAACCCAATTGAGAAATTCGGGTCAGACAAAACAATATTGGCTGGCTGGTTCAGTGAATGTGGACCCGAGACTACCGAGTGTTTCCTTCCTGATTATCAAAAAACACAATGTATGTTTTGCAAGATAAACATGGCCCACATTTTTCGGTCGTTCTCGCACCTTTCACTCATTCGTGCTCTATTTTTTCTATTAGATAAACTATTTTTATACACTTCACTGTGTTCTGGTTCTCTGATTGTGTAGTAGGTTGTTTGTTGTGTGGGATTGATGATTCCATTCCATTTGGAAGAATATAACGCGGGAAAGTTAATGTGGGTTCTGTAATTTAGGTTGATGTCTGTCACTTTTTTTATGGCATAGATGATTTACTGAACAAAGGAATTTGTAACACGGTTGACATTTCATTTTTTTTAAGAGTAATTGGTAGTGCGTCGATTGCAGCACTTGTCAAGTTCTCATAAATAAATGTGTACTATGGAAGATACATAGCATCAGTATATAGACATAACCACCACGCTGTACTTCACCAGTGCTATACCATAGATAGGAAAACTTTCGCAGGCTGATGTTTTCCACTGAAACGAAACTTCGAAAGCTCTTTCTCAATGCAAATATTGATAACAGGGTGTTTCGTTTCAGTGGGAAACATCAGACTCTGAAAGGTTTCCTATCTATAGTTTGTCTATGACTATACATAAACTTTAGTAAGAACAACAAAGCTTGAAAGTTATTACGATCATAGACAAACCTTCAGAGTCTGAAACCACTGAAACGAAACACCCTGTTATTTGCATTGAGAAAGCTTTTACTCTGGTAGGGTGTTTCGTTTCAGTGGAAAACATCAGATTCTATAGATTGTATATGTCCTAACTATGACAAATACATAGCATCAGCATATAAACATAACCACCACGCTGTACATCATCAGTACTATCCATAAACACTAGTAAGAATAACACAGCTTCAAAGTTTGTAAGATATTGAGAGATCTCTTAACATTTATTACCAGAGAACTCTCAGAAAAAATAGTCAGAAAAAATAATCAATAAGAAAACCAGAAAAAGTAATTGAACCACCAATCATTTTTCCCTTCAGTCAAACGTCATTATAAGTATGAATGTCCAAAACATTCTTCCTTTCTAGCTAAAAATACATCTCGTCGTTTCTCATCCAATTAAAGCTTCCCAGGGCTATAAAAGTATAATGAAAAATTCCTCGACTATTGTTGGAAACGAAACAGAAAGAAAACTAATTTCATGTCAACTTCATACTTTCCGTGACCAAAGTAATTTCTTTTCGTTTGACTTGGTTCCCCAAAAAGAATGTCGTTAAAAATAAATGCAAAAAAAAAAAGGAAACGATGACTGGCGAGCGCCTTTCAATGAACTTTCTTGCTTGATAACCTTGAACTTTGACCGGTGGTAACTTGAAGGGTTGGAGTTGCGTTTTGCCTACGAAAGTGTCTTGTCGGCAATGTATTTACGAAATCCTCTACTCGGCAATGTTATGTAGAGATTAAATTATGTCCGTTGGATTCAAATGCAGTTTCCAAATT
>JXPG01073784.1:395-11179 GCA_001015175.1 Megaselia abdita | reverse complement strand
CACTGAGCGGACCCTTCACTTTGTGCTAAAAATCCGCACTTTTGTGTGGATATTTAACAATTTTAAGTTGTTAAATTCAAAAAATCTACGCTTTTTAACCATTTTATATGGCTAAATCCACACACAAAAAAATGTGTGTTTAAACTTGGAGAAAATGCAAGGTTAAACTCAATAAAAACCATTTCAATAATGGCCCGAAAGAATTTCTTTGAAATCTCTCTTGCTGATTTTGAAATTGTTCTCTCCTAACTTCAAAGCCATACATAGGAAACAAAAAGCCAGTTCCAAGAAACAATAAAACTAAATATTTCATAATTAACCAGAATCTTCGAAAATACTTAAAACACCTTTGAATTTCCTTTAATTAGCTTTAAAAACAAAAAGCACTTTTTTCATTCATTAAAACCTTACAAAGAAAAGCCTTCGATATCGAAAACCAAACCTCTTAATTGCGGAACATTTTTATTAATACCAGGAATTATAAAAGCTTGTATTGGTAGCCAAAAGATTAATTTTCTTTGAATTTAAAATTTTCTTTCGCTGGATTTTAAAGAAGTTTCTTCGACTGCCAAACTTTTATGTTTGAACTTGAAGATCTGATTTTTTGTTAATGAGTTCTTTTATTCTTTATTTTCTTCTGATCGGATTTTAAAAAAATTGTTTTGTTTCTCAATGAGTTTGGCTCTCGATATGAGAATATCGTTTCTTTGAAAATCAAATGTAGTTATTTAGCATTATTTTAATGACTCTAAGACTTAAACAGTCAACCTTTCACTGTTGTTCGGGAATTAGAGTCAAAACTTCAAAGAATTTTTGAGCGAGCAGTGTCTTTCAAAGTTTAGAGACAAATTATTTTGTGTGCAAAAATGCTATAAATATCAACAAATGCTGATTTTGTACACATTTTAAAAATGATAAAAATGTGTTAAAAACATCTGCAATTTATTCTGGGTGTGGTTGGTGTGGGTTGTGCAGAATTCTCGCTTTCCCTTAAGACAATTCTGAGTTCAATCAGAGGTAACATTCTTTTTTATCACTGACTCTATTAAGAATAAGAGGAAAAACTTAATCACTGATGTAGAAAAGAAGCTGCTCAATATATAGGAAGCAAACATTCCTTTGTTTCGCTGTGCACAAAAAATAAAACGCCTCTATAATTAAAAGAAAAAAGAGAATCAAAGTGGAAAATACTTCGTTGAAAAAGTTCCCCAAAAATCGTATTTGAAAAGTGAATTTCAATTTTAAGAAGCACACTATTCAGTGAACTCTACTTGGGAAGTATTATTTTATCTTTCAAAAGATCTTTTAAAATTGTAATTATTAAGATTAAGTATTTATGTATATTTTTTGTAAGAACCCCGAAACTACCATTTTAACGCAAAGCGGACCAAATATTTTAGAATTTGAGAGCACGTTTATAGAAAGTTTTTTAAGATTTGTTCACGCTTGTTCGCCTAAAGTTTTTCAGCAAATTATATATTCAAAATATGTGAACACTTATCGCACTTATATAAATAAAAAAAAAAATACAAAAACAAATCAATTTTAAATTAGCAAACATTTCTAACTGTTTCCCTGCCAAATTAGTAGTTTCAAGAAAAGGATTATTTCATTTCCATAATGTTGCACGTGTTGAATTACTTACCGTTTTTTAAAACTTCAACGGTTGTGACTAACGAATTTATTTTCAATTATTAACGCATAAATTCAAAAATATGATTCAAAAAATGATCTAATAAACTCGGTATTAAAAAAAAAGATTGTGGAATTTTATTTTTTTTAACTTTTCAATAATCTAAAACAAAACTATTCATAATCAAAAGAAATCGCAATAATGTTAAATTGAAGCTAGCTTTCTCAATAAAAACACACAACAAACTCATATTCCCACGAAATACCATACCAACATTATTTTCCAATACCCGACAAAAAGCTACAGATGAAAATGCAAATTTCCTGTTCCTTTGGCCATTGAAACTCATTACCTCCAGCTAGCTTTCATTCAAATCGTGTTAACATTAACCTCCATATTTCCACTTAGAACAGATAAAACAATTCGGTCTAAATTACCATCCAATTACGGATAGTTACAAATTTGTATAGAGCTATATACAATAGAAATGATAATTAAGGTATGCGGCCTGCTAACTCAGATAGTTTTATTTCACACACTTTAACTTCGACTACTTTTCTGGAAATCAAAACTGAAGTATGTTTTTCTTCACATCATATTTTGTAATTGAAGCTAAAGGATGTAATTTTCTGAGGAAATTGTTGTGGGTCGGTTGCCTGCCTGCGGCTGTTGCTTGTTGGAGACAGATAATTATTTCTTTTATAATGGATATGTAATTTGATCTTAGGTTTAATGTGTGAGAACGAATTTAAGATTAAGAAGGGTTGTTTATACTTCCTGTACAGTAAGATTTTAAATACGGTTAAAAGGTATCTGCGATGACGATGGATATTAGAATTACAATTAAATTATGTCATTGTGAGAAAATTACTGATTGAATATATTAGAAACTTTGTTATGTATCTCTTAAATTGAAAAAAAAAATAAAGAAACGTATCTCACTCATCCTGCGCGATATTCAAGAAAGTGTTTCAATCTTTATTTCAGTCCTTGGTTCAGATTAACAGTTCGTTTCTCTCAAATATAATTGCAAGCCATTTGCACTTTAGTGTGAAATTTAACATGGCCGTCTTTGCATAATACACTTAGATCTTTTTAGTTTCCCCATACGCCACTGGACTTCGAAATGCCAACAAATTACGAAGGCAAGTTTGAAGTCCCCCTCAATACCATCAAAACGAGATATGAAACTTGAGAATTGGATAAGATTTTCTTACCTCCTTAAAATGAGGCATTGTATAGTCAAATTACCCCTTCAACCTTCAATAGGTTGACGGACAGACATATAGGCGTACTACTTTTTGTTAGTAACTTTAAAATGATGAGATAACAAAGTCAGACACTAACATTTAATTTTTGTATAGCCCATTTTACGGGTTTTCGCTTCCCCTACACCATTCCGAAAAATAATGATGAAGGTCGGAAGTCCTAATATGGACCTCGTTTACACCTTCCAATCTGCGTTGCAAAAGGCTTACGGGAGACGGACAAAGCAAGTACATAAAGGTGATATTACTTCGGAGCACCAGTCAAGAGGCGGAGGTTTGAATGATGTTAAGGAAAGTTTTTTTGTTTCTTATATTCAGGGTGGGCAAAATGTAGCGTAAAACAAAAATGTTTACATACACGTAAAAAAAGTATGTAACAAAAGTTGTAACTAAAATAAATGGCAGTTTTTTCGACAACATTGCTATGGCAGGGTTGATATTTCCACCATCGACTCCATTAATTTGATAATTAAGATAAATTATAAAATTTATATAATTATTATAATTAGCTTTTATTTTTAAAAAAATTATATTTATTTAAGATTAAATTTCATTAAATTTTTCCAACAAAAATTAAAACAATATTTTTTGTATCTAAACGTTTTGAGATACTTCTTCTAATTTAATTATATCAAACATTCCGTATTTTTTCGAAAATTTAGAGAAAAATCGATGAATAAATTGTAATCTCGAAATTTTTCGATCCGAAGAAAAAATATTCACTAATTTTCATCAACTTTTCAAAAATGTTCATGAAAATTATCTGATGTTTGGTTTTCTTGATCTTGCCACTTAAGATTATATCTACTTACAAAAACAATTTAATTTCCCCAAACTACGACCCCTCAGATCGAGTATCTGAATAGAGCAAAACTGTCAAATAAGGATCTGGAGGGCCAAATGGAGGGGAAAATGACCCTCCAGATACTAACTGACAGTTTTACTCTACTCAGATACTCGATCTGAGTTGTCGTTTTAGATGGTTTGGGAAAATAAAATATTGTTTGATGTAGATATAATCTTAATTATAGCTATCGAGTCAAGAAAACTAAACAGCATGAACATTTTTGAAAAGTCGATACTCGATAAAAAATAGTAAATTTCTTTCTCTCATCTATTGTTTTTCATTTCATCTATTATTTGGCTTTATTGATTCATTCAGTATCTAAAAACTTTTAGATAAAAAATATTGTTTTTATTTTTTTAAAGAAAAATTACCATTTAAATCCTATCTGGCAGTTTCTTACTGGTCGATCTGAGTGGTCGTTTTTGGATGGTCTAGGAAAATTTAATGTTTTTTGATGTAGATATAATCTTTAGTAGCTTGTCAAGAAAACCAAACATCAGATATTTTTCAAGAACATTTTGAAAAGTTGATGAAAAATAGTCAATATTTTTTCCTCAGAACGAAAAATGTTGAGATTAAAATTGATATTTTTTATCGATTTAGATATAAAACAAATATTGCTTNTTTTTTTTTTTTTTTTTTTTGTGGGAAAATGACTTTTCAGATTTTATCTGACAGTGTTGTTCTAGTCAGATACTCGATATGAGAGGTCGTTTTTGGATGGTTCGGGAAAATTAAGTATTTTTCGATGTAGATATAATCTTAAGTAGCTATCGAGTCAAGAAAACCAAACATCAGATACTTTTCATGAACATTTTTGAAAAATGATACTCCATAGTACATTTGAAATATATTTCTTGTATATTTTTATTTGATTATAAATTAATATCTAGAGCAGTATCTAATATTATTACACTACATTTTTTTATGTAAAAACATTCTCCCCTGCTTATATTTGCAAAAGCAGATATTTTAAATTTATCAACCTTGAAATAACAGGGAACAAAGCTGATGTTCAAACTCTGAAATATCAGAGTTAAAGACAAAAAATACCTAAAAATCAGAAAATATTTCGCAAAACCTTCAAGTTGAAAATAACCCATATAACCTGAACAAAAAATCACAAAATTCTTAAAATAACAACTAATGAATATATTTCCTCTCTTTACAGGTATGTCGATGAGTTCGATTAAAAAGTAAACATTTACTTTGCTTTGTTACAAAACCAAATCAAAAGAAAATACAAAAACGCACTGAGCTGCGAGAACAAATGGTTATTGTTGTTCAATGATAACAAATGTGAGTCACGTATCGTAGTTGAGTTAATTTGAATAATATATTTTTTCTAAGTTAAAATTTCAATGCCAAAAAAGATCTTACGTTAACTTGAAAACTAGACAGAGAGTGTATAACGCTGCCTCTTCTTCACTAGACCAAAAACATCACGAAAATGTATATTTATTCAGTTTGAGCTTCTTTCGAAATGTTGACCTTGAATCACGTTCTTTCTTTAAAATTTTTTTTAGCGAGATTTCCATGAATGAAAGACGGTTGTTCGTTCGTTAAGACTGAAGAACTGCCAGACCGAAATCCAATACCAATCATACCATATCCATATACAGTTCATTCACCATTTCCGTTGGTTCTCTCTAGCAAAGAGTTGAATTACCCATTTAAGATGTAGAATGCAAAAACAAATTGAAGTGAAGAAGAAAAAAAAGTAAACCATATTCGATATTTTTTGGTTTGAATGTCAGTCAGTCATTGAATTAATTATTTATATTTTGAGAGTGTATAGAATGGATGATGTCGATGATGACCATATGTATAAATATTTATTCTACACCACGTTTTTATTCCTATACATTTCCATGCATCGCTTCACTACCTTGTTACGCGGTGTTAGCTTTAAATAGCAGTCGGTTGGACGGGCGGACGTACCAACGGGTGTTGAATACTATGTCTTTTGTATTGAACAGAGTGGGACTTGATGTTTTTGTATTAATATTTTTGATGGTTTATAGACTATGACTAGATATACTCTGGACAGTAAAAACCCCCAAGCCCACCCTGTTAATTACATTATAGCCTTTTTTTTACCACAACCATAAATTTATAGACGAGAGAATAATACAACATTCAAGCGAAATCATGTGGAATTTTTGAATAAATTAAACAATAATATCACGATACATCATCATAAGTAAGGTATGTGAAGACGATATAATTAAATATTATTCCTAAAACTTATACAAATGGAGAACCAACGAATGAATGCATTTACAACAAAAAGAAGCAGAGAATGAATGATAGCCACTTAAGTCTATTGTTGGTTCAACTTGTTCTTAGGTTTCTTTGTGTGTTCTTCAATTCGCGAATGAATTATATTTATAAGGGTCAAGAGAAGAGTATTATAATATGAAAGAGTTCATATTATTGTATTGTGTATGTAACCTAATGACTTGTATTTTTCTGGACTTTCACTGAACTGTTTCAACAGTTGTTTGTCGGAAGTCTTGCATGTGCAACCCACTGTTCTTTGTATGCTTTTGGATTTCCAGGCGCCGTGATTAGTCATTTGGAGCAGAATGCAATAATCTCTTACAAAAATTCATCACATTAAATGGAAAAAGAAAACTCTTTCGCCAGATGATTCTTATTTCGAGAGATCATCTTTTTAAAAACTTTTATTGAATTTGACTTGTATATATATGTTGACTTTGATTTTTGTTAATAACTTCGGAACGGCTGTAGCTAGTGATCTTAAATTTTCACACTATTTGTTTGAAAATCGGAACAATACACTGAGAGAAATTGTCAAAAAACGTGTTTTTTTTAAATGTCATTTTCTCAGGAACGGTTATAGCTTCGAATTTGAAACTTGCAGTTGACATCTGAGATGGGAAGCTTTAATCCAGGTTTGGGGAATTTTGGTACAGTACTTTGAGACAAATTTTCGGTTGAAACACTTCTTTTCTTAAAATAGTACAAAGTTGGTATAATTTCAAAGAGTGATCCTTAGACAAGCAGGAATTCGAATATGAGATTTCCAGGATCAATACACTGAGAGAAAATTTTAGGTTGAAATTTAAAGAAGTCCAAAAAACCATAAAGAAATGTTGGTGGATTTTTGATCGGCAAAACTAATTATTAAATAATATAATAAAGTAAAAAATGTNGATCCTTAGACAAGCAGGAATTCGAATATGAGATTTCCAGGATCAATACACTGAGAGAAAATTTTAGGTTGAAATTTAAAGAAGTCCAAAAAACCATAAAGAAATGTTGGTGGATTTTTGATCGGCAAAACTAATTATTAAATAATATAATAAAGTAAAAAATGTCGACCTTATATTCTAAAATGTTGATCTCAAAATAGTAAAAACAATACAAATTGAAAAATAAATATATTTTAAAATTTAAATTTAATAAAATAACAAAAAAATATGCTTTTTTAACTATGTAACCTCTAATTTTTAGTGATCAGGAAATATTTTATATTGTCATTAAGAAAGCAAAAATCACAGGAAGTTGGTTGATACAGTTGATGGTAATACTACCTGATGAAACCCTTTTGAACGCCTTTTCGATGTTGATGAAATACAATTAGACATCCAAAACAAAGTTTACCTCAAAATCTTTATAAAAGAGTTAACTTAAACTACCCAACTTCACGATCTGCAAAACAAATAAAAAATAATTTTTAAGATCAACGGATTATTGCGCTTTCATCCGAAGAAAACTCTAGATTTTAAATTCTTCTTCTCTTTTGAAAGTTTCTATTTATTGACGATATCAATTTAAGAGTACTTATGTATGCGGCTGACATAGTGATCCTATCTGAAAATCCTAAAGCAATACAAACCATGATTACAAATTTAGAAAGGTATTGGTTAGATTGTAGTTTTTGATAACCAATATAGAAAAATCTAATGGAACTGCGCTAGAAATAGTAAATGAGTGAAATTTACTTCAAAAATTTTCTGAATCTTTGACTGAACACATCAATGAACAATCTAGAAAAGCGAGAACAAGTGCCTATACCGTTCCCACTTATAGTACTGCTGACAATAGAATAAATGATTAGGTTTACTGAACATTTTTTATGTGTACTCTACATATTTCGTTTGATGAGTACACACGAAAATAAGTGTGCTACACAGTTTATTGATCAGGAGAATATATATTGTTTTAAGTGTGTTACAAATTTGATTTGTGCAGTGCATATTTGATTGTTGATTCATGCTATACACATTTTAATAATTTAATGCATTTCTACCTATTTTTGAATGTGTATAGTACATATTCATTGTGTAGGTTACTATTTTGAAAAATGGCAACACACGTTCAAAAAATATTTTTTTTCTCAGTGCTGTATTTATAGTTATTTTTTTGAGTTTTCACCGATTGCGAACGTTTTGTTATAGATGAGACAACCATGAAAACTTTTTCCGATCCATTTTTAACCATAGCTATGAACCTAATACTTATAGTATCATGTTTGGAAAGCATAAATAACCTTAGCGAATTAATTTTAATCTTAATCTCGGAAACCTAAAACCCTTTCCTAAAAAGCCTAGTGCCAGTCCACAACATGTTCGAACCACACAAAAAATGTTCGACTCATACGTTTTGTTTTCTTTCTTTTTTGCTTCGATGAATGTTACCTGTTGTTTTGTTTTTAACTTTAGTTTACTAACAACCGTGATATTATTAAGACCATCCGTCGCCGTTTGCCGTAGTGTAACGTAAAGGGGAAAAAATAGTTCATATTCAAATGATAATAGCAATCATAACGAATGTGCTAAAATATTTTTGAAAGAAAAATATATAACAAGATTTGTGAGTGGAAAATATTTAGTTGAAAAAAGTGATTTATATTGTGAAACTTGAATGAGCTCATAGAAACCAACTGGATAAATAAACACCAACATCACGCTATTCTTATCATCCGCAAAATGTTATCTCTGGAATTTTCTACTTGTTTTTGTTTTCAATCCATTGAATTTTCATTTACCTGTAATGATTGCACTGATTTACGAACAAAGTCAATATAAATTTATGTATGGGGAAATCCATTCCAAATTTCCTATATAATTTACGGCACGCAAGAACTAAAGGTTATTTAATATATTTGTAGTATTTTGTTATTCTTCATAGACAGATGGTTTTTTTTTGCCTTCAGTAATTTTTGTTTGATGTTTTGCTCAGTTCTCACTTGACATATACCTCTTTTTGTTGGATATACAGGAGCTGTTGATGATTATGTGGATTTTCCCACAAAATTGTTATCCTTTAAAATAGCCTTCCAACAACACAGGGACAAGATAACATTTCTCTTTTTCTCACTACACTAACATCAAAAAGTAATAACAACTTCCAGGAACTCACTAAGTCAATTGTTTCTTTTTTTCTTGTGAAATCCATGTATTTTTTCCTATAGTCTTATGAGTGTGCAACTTGAAGTATTAAGAAACTTCCCTGACTTATCCTATGAACAAAAGAAAATTAATGTATGACAAACTCATTTCCTTAAGATATCAGAAACAAAGGTAATAATTAGCAAGCGCCTTATCTCTCAGCTATCGGAACCACAACAGAACAGCAGATAATTACAAGGCTTGTCAGGTTGTTCCACTGAAATCACCAATAATAGGAAACACTTATGAAAGTTTTGGCGAAAATATTTTTGGAAAGCCGCTTTCATTGCCATTTATTGTTGATGTTTTTTTGTTTTAAAAAGAAAAGCATTATACTCGTACATTTTTCTTTCTTCCACCAACGTTCAATTAATATGAAGTTTACTAAACAGTATACAGTACCATAGCCATATATGTAGACCGACATTGAATATTGCTTAAACTAGTATTTAGATTGTCTGCAACTCCATCCTATACTTAGCTGCTAGAAAATTGTTTCTGACGGGGATTTTGTTGGCACAATTGTTGATCAGACGGAATTTGGTTTAGATAGGGGTTTGAGAATTTTGCTTTTAAAATCTTAGTATCATGATTAAACATAAAAAATCAATCTTTAAATAAAGAAGAGTGTGATATTTTGAAAAAATCTGATCTTTACGCAGAGAAAAAAATACTGTAAAGCTATAATACGAATTTAGTATAAAAATATATTTGTAAATTTATCAAATATTCTAAAATATAACAAAAAAATTACATCAGCTCGTTAGTTTTTCTTCTTTCTGAAAAAAAAAAAAAAACGAAATGTGTACCCATAAAGTAATAAGACAAATTTAAAATGTGAAATGCATTCACATATTTCGTTCAATGTATATTCTACACTAAAAATAAGCGATTTACATATTAGGATCAGTAAAAATCATGACCAAAACAATATGTAAGGTACAATTTTAATGTACTGCATTTATTTCGTTTGATTAATATTCCACACTCGAAATAAGTGTGCTACACATTTTAGGAATCAGGAAAATACATATTATATTAAGTTTGTCATATATTTTATATGTGCAGTTGATATACATATTAATTATAGTCAACAATCCACATATTTCAATGAGTAACTTACACACTAAAATATGTAGTTTACACAATAAATGAGTGATGAGAACTGATCAAAATAATGTGTACGGTGCATATTTGAATGCTTGTTGTACTTCTTTATATATACACATTAAGAAAATGTGTCGCAAATTCTTACGCGATTCCTAAGTTCGATATTGCGTTTTGAATGTACTGTGAAGTATTTCAAACCCCAATCAAAACCAATAATACAAATGTTTGTTAAACATGGAAATGTTTTGCATTAATTGCATTGATGAATAAAATATTTTCATTCGTTTATTATAAAAGGTTGCATTCAAATTCTGTTTAGGATACACACAAAAAAAATTGTCTCTAAACTTGGAGAAAATGCACAGTCAAACTCAATAAAAACCATTTCAATAATGGCCCGAAAGAATTTCTTTGAAATCTTTCGCTGATTTTGAAATTGTTCTCTCCTAACTTCAAAGCCATAAAACAAAACAAAAAGCCAGTTCTCAAGAAACAATCGAGTTAAA
>JXPG01073575.1:0-11855 GCA_001015175.1 Megaselia abdita | reverse complement strand
ACATTTCATCTCGAAAATCGAAATAAATTCTCCTTTTATTTGATTTTTTATTATTAAATTATTTTTGTTCTAAATTTGTTTTTAATTCTATATTTAATTCTCTATCTTTTTTCTTAATATTGAAAAAAAATGATTAATAAAGGGAATCTTTTATTTAAAAAATAAAAAGAATAATTTAAATAATTTGTAGATATATCGAAACATTTTTTTTCCTTTTTCTAAATATTTCTAAAAAAAACAGTTCCATAAATAACTTCATAAATCGAAAATCAAACTAAATTTTCCTTTTACAAGATATTAAAAACAATTTGTTTTTCAAAATTAGTAAAAGTTACATTTTCTTTTGAAAATCAAATAACATTTACATTTTTCTAAATATTTAAAATAAAAATTCTATGAATAAATTAGTAAAAGGAATAAATAAATGAAGGAAAATGAATAAATTTCATACAAAAAATACAAAGAAAAAAAGAAATGCAAAAAATATAATCAGCTTGAGCAAAACAATAAGATAACCTGCATCAATCTACATCATCTGTTTTCTCGAGTTTTGAATCCTGAAAACAGAAAAAATATTCTTAAGACTTTAGAGTTCCATAGGAACAAAAAACGAAATTAAAATTTAATAATACAAATTATTTTGATTTTTTGAAAAAAATTTGAAGTATTTAAGAAAGATGTTTTAAACTTAAATTTAAAGTCTAAAAATAAAACAATTGACTTCATTTCATTTCATAAAATATAAAAGCAAAATTTACGTATTTAAAGAAATTAAAAAAACAATTTACAAAATTTTTTCAAACAAAAGTTATAGAAAATTTAAATTCGAGGATTTTAAAAAACTAAAATATTTTTTCGTTTAAAAGTTGATTCTCTGAGTGTAATGAAATAAAAATGTTTAATTTACGAAGGCTTAAAAATAAAAAATATCACAAATTGAAAACAAAATATTTATATTCCAAACAAAAATACAATCAAAAAGAAACAATTTTCAGAAATAACATTCAAATACTCTTTTTAGTTTTTTTAGATATCTAACAAATTAACCAATATCTATATATACAAAATTTTATAATTGAGTTCCAAATAACTTGTTAAACAAATAATATTCAGAGGAGAAAAATATTCGAACTCAATTGAACATTTTTCACGAACTATTTTTCCAACATTCTGCTTATCTTATTGATTGACAAGAGTTAGGTTTTAATTAACATAGAAAATTAAATTGGGAGAGTTGGATTGAATTTTGATTTCCATTCTAACATTTCGATATTTGCCCTCAAAGATACCATTGATTATCAGCACTAGCTTTTTTCTTCAGTGGATAACAGTTCTACCAAATCGCTTCATTGAAAATACTATGAATTAATGAAGAATCTATACATAGTATCGCTATTTGAATCGACTATTCTGACTTAACCGTTGAAATCATATATATATTTAAAAATATATATGACTTTAAAATAGCTTAACAGAAAATATGTTATTCTATAATTAATATATAATTAAAGTCAGATCACGTTTGAAATCATAAAATCTTCCGTAAAACTAAAAATCGCTAGTGCCATGTGCGGTTTAATTAGATACTTAAAACAAGAGTCTAAAGACACATTTCTCATGCTTTCTCTAGTCACTAAATTTAATAAACATTAAATTCATAATTTTATATTAATGACTACGAAGATGATGGAGATTGTGGCATTAGTAGATATTATGATACGTTCAAATGGAACAAGTTTTCAGTTCCCAGGCTCTTCAATAGAGTGGCGCTATTCTTTACATCTTTACTTTAATCTTTGAAGTGTTCTTCACTGCTGTGAATTAGAGTTGTGATTGCAGCCTTTTGATTGACTTCAAGCAGCATAACCGAAACCTTTAGTTTTTGTGCTGTTACACTGTGTTCTTTTATATTGTTTTCTTCAAGAGTCTTCTCGTAACGCTTCCCAAGCTTTCACTAAAATTTATGAAAAATTAAATTTTAAATTAATTACTTCATGAAGAACATGTAACTGTCGTAACGATTAGAAATGGGAACATGGATTGGAGATATTTTTATTAATAAATTTATGGTTTCGAAAAAAGAGAGAGGTCTATAATTTTTTTGTTCAGAAGTTGGTTAGAAATGTGTGAAGTATTTAATTTTATGTTAAAATCATAAAAGTAGCTGCAATAGATCTTGTCATAGCTCCGGGGTTTCTTTTAATTGGTTTGTGAAGAAATTACGAATGTTGATTACTATAGTTCTCATATGTTTCTATTTTTTCGACACGGTTCTACTATGCCCCTTTTTGCTAAACCATACAAAATGTAGAAAGAAACTCAGGCTCAAAATGTGTTCTATAGTAGTACAATTGAAATGCGTTATTCTCAAAAAAGGCATCCTTAAAAGCTGAGAATAAAGGAACAATTGTTTGATATTTAATATACTTTTTCATGTCCACAATATCAACTTAAATCTATGAACTTGTTGTATTTCTTATCAATACCATGACCATAAGGCGTCTGCAATACTTTTTGAGGATCCACTGTCATAATACCTGTCTCCAAGTTCGAATGCCAGAACTACCGATATTTTTTCTTCTTTGCTTAGTGTGTTCCATACTCAATATTCCCCAGAATTCCATATAGTCTCCCGATGTTCCGTATTCCATATGTTCCCTGGCATATGATATCCTAGAGAACGAAAAATATCTTAACTGGCATTCGAACCCTAGCGTAGTGAGTGGAGTGAGTGGAGTCAGTGTTTTAAGACGCAAGGCCAACAATCCTTTCTTTTTCAGAAGAATCCTACGATGATTTTTCTCTTGTAATACGCGGACAAATTTATCTATTTCGAATTTTTAATATTTTTTTATTTGTTTTATTTTGTCAGGTGAGCGAAGTGGTCAGAAACATTCATTGGTAAATAGAGAAATATATTACTTCAGCTGATCAAAGGATCGAAGCTAATCAAGTCGAGGTATTGTTTCTTATTCTTCCGGTTATTAATTTTATAATCATTCGTACAAAAGCCTATAAAAAAATACATTTTTTATTCTGTTAATGATTCATGTCTTTTTAATTTAATTGTTTTATTGGTTTTGTTTGTTTAATTTTATTTTTTTCCTTTTTTTAATGTTTAGTTTAATATGTGTTCGTTTTAGAATTGTATTGTATTTCATTATTATTTCTTTAATTATATGTTTTATTTAATTTTGTCATATGTTTTTTCTTAATGTCTTAGTATCTATTTATTTTTAATTTTTTTTTAATTTTTAATTATTTTTAAATGTTTTATATTTGTTAGTGTTAATTTTGTTTTTAATTTTTACTTATTTTTAAATGTTTACTATTTGTTCGTTTCTTTAGTGATTTTATCGTATTTCTTATTTACAATTTTAGTTGAATTCTTATGTTATTTGTTATTTTTATTATTAAGGTTTATTTTATATGAATTTGTCATATTTTTGTTCTTAGCTTTTTAGAATTCTTTTATTATATTTTCTTCATGATTTTGTTTTTATTTGATTTTTTGTTTTTTATTTATTGGTTTTTAAAATTCTGTATAGATGTTTTTTGATTTTTCTTTGAAATTTTAATTAATTTTATTATTTTTAGAAGTTTGTTTTCAGTAATAAGTTTTTGTTTAAGAATAAACATAAACGTTTCTTTTTTTTTGTGGACAAAATNGATTTTGTTTTTATTTGATTTTTTGTTTTTTATTTATTGGTTTTTAAAATTCTGTATAGATGTTTTTTGATTTTTCTTTGAAATTTTAATTAATTTTATTATTTTTAGAAGTTTGTTTTCAGTAATAAGTTTTTGTTTAAGAATAAACATAAACGTTTCTTTTTTTTTTGTGGACAAAATACATTTCATAAATAGATTCTGTGAAAACTTCAATATTAAGCGTTACCCATATTGCATATAACACTTTTGTTTAGATACGAAACCATGGAATCTTAAAATCTTTTCTCATCCCAGAAATAAATTCTGATAACACTTTCAGATTATTTTCTATATTTCTTGTCCAACGATACCCATATTTTCTCTACCAGTATCCAAAAATACTTTCATAATACTTGAAAGCAATCAAAAACTGAACTTAATTTCGTCAAAAACGTAACGTAAACCTTACGTAACGTGACCTGACGTATCCTATCTTCTCCAATGAACATATACTGCAAGTAACAGACAGAAATATTTGAATGAGTTTTTCATAAATTGACGTTGTACGATGTCAATGCCTCAGCTTTTGTTCCCAAGATATTGTGAAGACGTTACCATGATATCATTTGCGTATCACTCTTTCATGTTTCGTGTCTCAGCCTTATTTCAACTATGTGAATTAAAACGAAGCTCAATATCGCTTCTATAATTATGGGACGTTTCAAGTCTTTGAGTAATATGCAAATGATATCATGGTGATGTCATCACAATATTGCTGCGGCCAACTAGAGACAATGATATCCTCAGGAAGTCATTGCTAAAAATGTGCAAAACATGCTCTACCTTGTATTCTAAGTAAATCGCTTCCCATTGTGACGATAATTGAAATTTATGTAACACTACTCTTTATTCTAATGATGAGATTTGATACATGAAATTTAAACAAGAACTGTGGTGTAATAAGTTAGTATGATTCTCTTGAAATATTTATGGATATTCTAGCAACAGAAAGCTCTCTGTTTTCTGTTCAGTTAGTCCTTTCAAATTAGACTGTTTAGTTTCTATTGCTTTTTAAACGACAAAACAAAACATATGCTTTTAAGGTTGCTCAAAACAAATCAANTAAGTTAGTATGATTCTCTTGAAATATTTATGGATATTCTAGCAACAGAAAGCTCTCTGTTTTCTGTTCAGTTAGTCCTTTCAACTTAGAATGTTTAGTTTCTGTTGCTTTTTAAACGACAAAACAAAACATATACTTTTAAGGTAGCTCAAAACAAATCACTTTCCCTCTTAATAAAGCATAATAACCTCCTTTAAATAAAACAAAAAAACTAATAAAATCTCTACAATTTTAGCTCCCAACGATGAACTGGAAACACTTAGTTGTAACGTTCCTGCTAGTCCTAGCGACGACTACTGCCAGACCATCAGATACCATCTCAAACGATCAACCATCCGATGTCGATAAACAATCAGCAATTAGATCCGCACTTCTAAGTCGCAGGTACTTACAACCAAATTTATATTCAACCGACAGTATTAATCCGTTAGATCCTATTTTTGTCAAGTACAAAGACTCTAGTAACCATGTTATTAACGATTTTTTCAAGAAGTCTATACCTTTTCTGTTGCACGGGACTTCCCGATCTTTTACTAATTTTCCAAAGAGTCTAAAGACTAAACTAAACTCTACTAAACCAATTGTAAATAAGCTAAGTAAAATTAAAACGAAACCGCCTGACGATGATGATGACCAAGAGAGTAGATATGGAGTGTCCCCATACGCAGACAGGTTATCCTACTATGATTACCATAAACCTCCAGCCGCAGAAGTTAACATAGTTGCGAATTCTGGGACACATTACTATTCCCATCATTACCCGTCAGCCGCAGTTGCCTATCAACAAAAACCATCATTAGTCACGATTCCATCCCAAGTTAACATTCCAACGACATACTACCAAGAACTTCAAACCACAACAACCTCACCACGTCCTCCTCTGCCTCCACCCTTTTCAACAAGACCGTACTTTGAAATTCCACGACCGATCAAAACGCAAACACAAAGTTCAATACAGCAGAAGCCGGTCCCGAAGCCCACATTATTAATTTCGTCACGTCCCACTCCATTAGAATACCGGCCCATAAACGACATCTATGTAACAACGGAACGGCCACAGTTATATGCTCATCGACCAACATATACTGTTATCGACAACAATAGTTACCCGATTAGAAAGAACAACGTTTCTTCTTCTTACACCAACTTCATGACAGAGACTTTCAATGGCTACGATTATATGAGGCCGCCTTCATACGGGNAGTTACCCGATTAGAAAGAACAACGTTTCTTCCTCTTACACCAACTTCATGACCGAGACTTTCAACGGCTACGATTATATGAGGCCGCCTTCCTACGGTNGTTATACGCTCATCGGCCAACATATACTGTTATCGACAACAATAGTTACCCGATTAGAAAGAACAACGTTTCTTCTTCTTACACCAACTTCATGACAGAGACTTTCAATGGCTACGATTATATGAGGCCGCCTTCATACGGGGACCTACAGCCACAATCATTTGGTGATATATCCCCACAATCTGCAGAAGTAATTTACTTGAACAACACTCTTCACATCCTAAAGAAACCGGTTTTGTTGGGGACCGCTGATCCTGAAGATCCTGATCCTTCCTTTCTTCCTGGTTACAACAATACTCCTTATGGTTCATCCGGTTATGGTGGTATTATAGTTGAGGATGCTAAGAATGCGACCAACACAACCGCCAATGGAGGAGACACAAAGAAGTGCTCCAACGTCAAAATCACAGTTACAGATTCCGTTAGTTTCCAAGTCAACCAAAACCCATGCGAAGACAACATAAATGTGAATGTGGTTTCCACCCAGTCATCAGCAAACGACACAAAGTCTGCAACGGATGTCAGCGCCGTCCCACTTGACGACGACGATGATATTGGTAAGAAAGCCAAAAAGGGTAAGAAGAAGAAACAAAAATTCAGAATCAAAAAGAAGAAGCAGAAATTCAAAAAGAAAAAGAAAGAGCCGACCCCAATAGAGTTGACCTTGCACCACCCTGAACCCGAGCTGGTTCCAGTCTTAGCTCAAGTCCAACAACCACATTTAGAAGTTTACGACAAGAAGAAGAAGAAAGGTGGTAAACGGAAGAAGGGCAATAAAATCAAAGGAAACAAGAAGAGGAAGAAAGGTCAACAAACTGAATATGTATATGTCCACGATGAGGAGGAAGACTATCACTATGATCACTACGAACATGACGATGATGATCATGGTGATGTTTACGAGTACGAAGTGAAGAAAAAGTACAAGAAAAAACCACCGGCTCCCCAAGGCGTTGTGATCCAACATCAAATTGAGCATATTCAAACAGTGGCTGCACCAGGCAAGCAAAAGAAAAAGAGGAAGAAGAAAAAACGTAAACATAAACCGGATGATGAACAACCGTCGTATATCATTAAGAAACCGGAATATGCAATCATCAAGAAACCTCACAAGACTCACGACCACTTCAAAGAGTTGTTATATCAAGCTACTAAATATGTTCCAGTTATAATTCTGGCCCTCTTAAACCCGATGACATTACTGGCAAAGGCTTTGATCTTCCTTCCATTTAAGTTTTTCATTCTAGGAACAGCAGGTCTTGCGATCATTCTGTATCCTTTTATAAGTAGTGCGGCTCATACGCCGAAGAAATCTTTCAGAAGTCATCCAGGCTTCACAATCCATCATGACCATAGGCATAAGTTTCTAAGTAAAAGACCTCCGCCTCACTGGCGACCTCATCATAAGTGGAGGTATTAGGTTTTGGAGTATTTTGATATATTCACACTCGCTTTCTTTGGGTATTAATGATATCTTTAAGTATAGGCAAATAATAGATGTCTGATGTTTTCCACTGAGATGAAATAGGGTGCATTGAAAACATCAGATTCCGAAAGTTTGGTCTATTTATGTCTATGCATTAAGCCAGTCCTCAAGTTCCTTTTAAGTCATTAATATTAAGCTTCAACTTCTTGAAGAGCTAGATTTTCTTAAGTGTTGTTCGTATTAGGCAACTTGTTGAAGTTGGNATTTTGATATATTCACACTCGCTTTCTTTGGGAAAGCATTTTAAGTATAGGCAAATAATATATGTCTGATGTTTTCCACTGAGATGAAATAGGGTGCATTGAAAACATCAGATTCCGAAAGTTTGGTCTATTTATGTCTATGCATTAAGCCAGTCCTCAAGTTCCTTTTAAGTCATTAATTTTAAGCTTCAACTCTTCCTTATTTAACTTGACTCACGTTACAACTTCTTGAAGAGCTAGATTTTCGTAAGTGTTGTTGGTATTAGGCAACTTGTTGAAGTTGGAAATTTGGTTCATCTGTAAAACAACAGAGTCATTTCAAAGAACAGATTCAGAAAAATCTATGGAATACATTTAGGTCTTCATATTTCCTGGATCTTGTACATGTTCATCATGAAACAAAGTTGAGATTGAAGGTCATTACAAATATATCTTCATCTTTCGTGGATCCTGTACATGTTCATTACGAAAGAAAATTAAGTTTGAATGTCATTCCAAGTATACTTCATCTTTCCTGGATCTTGTACATGTTTCTAGATCTCATACCTGTTCGTCATTAAACAAAATTGAGTTTCGAGAGCGCTACCAAAGAGCAGGATCAAATTCCTCACAATGGTATCAATTTACTATTTCATCATACTCTTCCTTTAACTTAACAGAACCTTGTTCAAACTTCATCATACTCTTCCTTATTACCTTTANCCTCACAATGGTATCAATTTACTATTTCATCACACTCTTCCTTTAACTTAACAGGACCTTGTTCGAACTTCATCATACTCTTCCTTTACCTTTGCAAGAGCTCGTTCAAATCATGGATCGAAGAGCAGATTCAGATTACTAAATTGCCATATCGAGGGCCGCTCGTATAAGA
Organism: Megaselia abdita; assembly: GCA_001015175.1. NCBI lineage: Eukaryota > Metazoa > Arthropoda > Insecta > Diptera > Phoridae > Megaselia > Megaselia abdita. Next base: position 3,219 of record JXPG01073575.1, on the reverse strand, counting down.
AGACTTCAAAGAGCTAGATCTACCTGAACTCCTTTTTATCTCACCGTCCTGAGCTCGTCTCCCTTGATCACCCTCAAAACCCAACAATACCCAAAAGTACAGGACTTATAACAACATTTAAACCTTCTTCAAGAACTTCTTCCTTCCAAAGAANCTCGTATAAGAAGACTTCAAAGAGCTAGATCTACCTGAACTCCTTTTTATCTCACCGTCCTGAGCTCGTCTCCCTTGATCACCCTCAAAACCCAACAATACCCAAAAGTACAGGACTTATAACAACATTTAAACCTTCTTCAAGAACTTCTTCCTTCCCGGAATATTATGTATAGCCCTCTTAAGTCCCTCTCGCTTTAAGCCAACCCAAACCACCAGTAAAAAATTGCGAACTCCAGTGCAACATATAAATTTCTCAAAGTGTCTAAACTTTTAACCTGTTTGTATTGTAACTAACTACTTATGTCTATCTCTAAATGTATAAAAAAAAGCTTTATGTAAATAACAGAATGTATATAATGTTAAGACTAAAAATGTAAATGTTGTAAAATAAAACTGTTTATGTTACTTGAATGTTAACGATTGTTTCTTTTGTTCAACTGCTACTCTCACACTATGCTTAAATGCTTACAATGCTTACACTTCTACTTAAAACTCACATCTAGTGTTTAAATGTATGGTTAGTATTTTTGGTATTTCATTCTTAGTAACACTTTGTTAATTTTCTTGGTTTTCTTGCAGAATAAATAGAGTTTCCACCACAACGAAAAAGTATGACATTGATGATGACACTGTTAGTATGGGAGAGGCGGTTCCTATGGTTCAAGAGGACTCTGAAGTTGTGGAAAGTAGAGTCGAGAGTGTCACCAAAACTACTACGGACAATGCATTGTCAACTTGGATCTTGTTGAACAATGTTGCTTCATCGACGACAACACCAAGGCCGACAACCACATTATCAACCACAACAAAGAAGCTCACCAAGAAACCACAATTTCAATTAAAGTCTACATTGAAGCCTGTCTTGAAAACAACTACACTGAGACCGGAAAACAAGGATAAACCAACAATTATCAGGAAGAACAAAAATACAAAGAAACCAACTCCATCACCAACATCTGTGTCTACAACTTTGTCGATCGTGGAAACAAAACCAACAAAAAAACCAACGACAACAACTACAACCACAACTTTCCGCCCAACTGTTGAGTCAACCACATTCTTGATCTTGGAGCCAAAAGACGCCGACTTTGACCTCCCACAAGATCGTTCTCCAGGAACCACCAAGAAACCCAAGCGAAAGCCCGCTTTGACTAAAGGAACCAATTCAAAGAAAAAGAATCAAGTTAAAGTTGCTGGAGAGAAGAAGCCCACAAAAGGTGCCGCCACTAAAGATAAACCATTGAGTACGAAGATCTACAATTACTTGGCAAGAGAAGTGATGCCAACCGTTGGAGTTGGTCTTGTTGGATTGACTGTTGCTGCTGGACTCGCCACTTACTTCCTAGGACCATTCGGAGCTCTTAGAAGATCCTATGACAATGCTTCTGACCGGAAGGACGATTTCTACCACAATAACGATGATGAATATGGTGGTAGTGGACAGTCGGAGGAGGAAGTTTTCGGAAAAGTCATCGCTGGAATGCCTGCCAACTCTCCTTATAGGAACAGCATGAAATACAATGCGTATCATCGCAACAACCAACCTATGCAAAGACCTAGCAATGCTGCTGGAATTAGAATCGTTCAAGCTCCACCACAACATTATAGAGTTAGAAATAGTGGATACGTTCCCAACCACATGCCTTCTTACATGAGTACAAAGAGAAATGATGACAGGACTCAAATCTACAGATACAACAGTGAACCAAATGGAATGTCTTACCAACCACAAAAGGCTCCGGAGGTTAGTCTGACTACAAGTGTCCCTCTCATTGTAACAGACAGTACTACACAATCATCATATTTCCCAGCTTACTCTTCATCTTCTCCGGAGAATCTCGAAATTGTCACACCTCAATCGGCTATGGAGGATGAAGGAGATCTTACAAAGGAGAAACCAGCCAACCACAAGTATCCTTCAGCAGACATTCCTGATTCTAACAATAACCAGCAAATGGATAACAATGTCTTGAAAAAGAGGATCAACAAATATGTCGTTGGAACTGTCGTAGACGCAAATAATGAGGATAACGATTTGTTGGGTGAGATGCCAGAACATGGCCCGAGGAGAAGGCGTCAAGCTACCGGGAATGAGTTAGATGCGGTCTTACCTGTTGAAGAGCCTGGATATATTTTTGAAGAGATTTCTATTACTGAGAAGCCCGAGGAAGCTGTTTCAGCTGAGCCTGACTCTAAAGTCACAGAGACTACTACTTTATCAACTGAGTCCGCAATAAAAGAAGAAGTCAAGCCGAGACCATCCACCAGCAGGCCACCGGTATTGGTAACAGTTGAAGTACAATCTCCTCGCCCCAACATCTTTGAGCTTGTCAAGTCTTTGTTTGAATTCAAATTAAGAATGGGTTTAAACTTTTTACAACAAACTACTCAAAACTTCCAAAGGGTTTTGAAACAAGTCGAAAAATCTGTTGATGAATCTAAGTTTTTCAACAGAAACGCAACAATGACATCGAGAACTCCAAGACCAAGAACCACAACTACAAAACAACCAACCACAACCACAAAACAACCAATATCCAACGAATAATTAAAAAAAAAAAAAAGACTCATTCAATGCTTTTTCATTGAACTTTATAATATTTAGTTTGAGCGCGCGTGAATTTTGAAACAAAACGAAAAACTTTATTTATTCAATTTAAACTCATCCAAATCAGGATTTTATCCTTTTTCAAATACAGATTTCAGAGAAAAAGTTTTGATGAATTTCAGATTTGTGATGATCAATCAACATTATTTTGTTTTCTGAAATTCATTTTTAGGTTTACGATTATTATTTAATTTAAATATTTGAATACGATCATATTTGAAGATTATTTTCCATTTTGTATATATTTATTTTAAATAAAATATATGAAATTTATATTAAATTACTATTGGAGGGTTTTTTTTAATATATGGTTTTTGATATCGACAAATATTTTCAGAATAAGTGTGGAATATCCGATAGTATATATATGTTACGTATTTTTATAAAATGAATGGATGAAGTGTAATTTTTGTATGGGTTTAAGGGTTCACCCAGAGCTAGTTTTGCAGAAATTT
>JXPG01073324.1:151-11627 GCA_001015175.1 Megaselia abdita | reverse complement strand
GGAAATTCTTGAAATGCAACTTTTCAGAATTTCTGGATTTCGTTTGCAGAAAAACTTGTTATTTTTCTTCTGGGTGCGGACACTCTTTCATTTTATTTTGATTTTTGTGTCATTTTGTTGTCACCTTTCTATTGAATTGGATTAATTCAACTATTATTCCATTAATCGATCCACGTTTTGTTGATCCAAATATTAATAACGATCTGATGTATGTGATCCACTTATTTCTAGTCACTGCATTTTAAAAGCTCAGCTGGAATGCTGTCCAGCCAAGCACTCTTGTTGTTCTTTAAGCGCACGATGGCTGTACGGACTCCAGCGATAGTAGGTTTATATAAAACTACTACTAAATCACACAACGAGCCAAAGCTGACTCAAGGTGTAGCAGTGATATTAAGGAATGTTTGCTTCCTATGTGTTTACCAGCTGCTTTTCTACATCAGTGTTGTTAGTTTTCCCTCTTCCTCTTAATAGAGTCAGTGATGAGCTGTCTGCTATTTTAACGAGTGTATTAGAGGTACCCTTTTATTTCGTCAACATCGAAACGACGAGGGTGGCGTCAGGTAGTATATCCGACTCACACGAAAGAAAATTTCTAACGAAAAATTCTGACGCGTGCACTGAGGATCGAACTCAGAATCATCAGACTGGAAAGCGAGAGTGCTAGCACCTACACCAACCAACTACCTAGGTAGGTTTATATGTGTCTCGAAAATCAGCTCAGTATTTTATAGCTACTTCAGTACTTAATAGAATATTTTTGTTCTTATTTTTGCACGGAAAAAGTGACTTGTTTTCGACGGCTTATTCAATATTTGATTTAGCATTCGATATCCCTGAATTTCTCTTACTTGTAGCTCTTTGTGATGTTTCCGCTTTGTACGAAACTTCCTTTCTTCTATAGATGCAGATCTAGTGCTAGCTTGAAGACAATTATCTCTAGCCTCATCGTTTGCTATACGAGCAGCTGATGAACAGCTGATAATTGAGCCATTCAAAATGTGAATATATATGAATAATTTGCCATAATAGTTTAATTAGTCTCTGAACATTTCTGCATTTTTAGATCTTGACTTAACCCCTTTAATTTTTCAATCCAAAACTTTTTTATTGTCATAAATCTCAGAAAGTGTTTCCGCCTTAAAGCTTCTTAAAAGAAACCTTATATGAAAAGCTTTTCAATCTAGATAGCTTCAAAAAAAACCACTAGCCCTAAAATATGCTAGAGAATCATTAAAATCAATCATTCAAATTGTTAAGCTACTTAAAAATAATTGCGTTATGAATTTATACTGCACGAAACGGCTGATTATCCAAAGTCATATGATTGCTGATCTTCAGCAAATGTGCAAGTTGAAAATATAAGTATATATATATAATTTCACATCCAAAATTAGTCAATATTTTATTGCTATGAGTGTGACCCGAAAGTGATAAGATAAGGTACGTTAAGATAATTCTTAGTGCCATTTGATTGTTAGATTAAGAAATTTATTTGATTTAACTTGAATCACGTATTAGATTGTGGTTTGCGAAACAAGTTGAAACAATTTATTTAGAAAAAATCAATTCAAATCGGTTTCAAATGCAGACCTGACGAATTCAAAGACCTTTTCGCTTCGTCTGATTCTGATTTGCTCAGAGAGGTCATAGAAATTCTTTGTTGCAGCTGTAAGAACTGGATCAGGGTCCATATATTCATCTTCTTCTCCTTCAAATTCTTCTACAGCAACTTCCATTTCCTCTTCCTCCTCCTCTTCAAACTCTTCATCTTCCTCTTCACCAAACCTTTTCTTAGTGCCTTTTTCAGCTTCCATTTTCTCCTTCAGCAGCGCTTTTTCTCGAAGCATAATTTCTCTCAAGCGTCCATCAAGATTCTTCAACCTCTGCAATTCTCTTTCAAACAACTGAAATTTCAAAAAAATAGTATTCTTTGCAAATTACGAGACAACGACACAATGTGTAATATGAAATTTGGATTACACATAACAGATGGCGTTGATGTGCGATTATGAATGTAGAAACTATTAGTTCTTGAATCGAAGAAAAAATTGAATCAATCTTTAAACTGAAAATATTACACATGGTGCCGTTGAACATACCCACCGCAGTTGTTAACATCTTCTCTTTAGTTGTGCACCTTTGGAATGCCTTATCCACTTCATATATTTTGAAATCACCATTTAAGAGTCCACAGGCGACAAATTTCCCGTTAGCGGAATTAGTAACCGAGATGATTGGAATCTGAGTGTCCAAGAAGTAGATGGGTTTCTTCAAATCAAGAAGAATATCCCAGAACTCAAGTTTGCCATCTTTACCACCGACAAAGAAAAGACTGCATCTTTGGGTGCTCCAACAACCACTTGAAACCTGCTTCCAACCATTTTCAAATCGAACAATTGGAAAGTCTTTGCACTCCTCAGACCAAATATGAGCTCCCCAATCTCCAATGATCAAAAGATTTTTTACAAAGAATGGATTTCTTTCAATTATCTTTATGGGACCGATCATCTTTCGATATACCGCGGTAAAGGTTTCGATTGGGGACAAACCTTTCCTATTACCAACGAAAAACATTCCGTGCTCAGTACCAACGTTGTACTTGACAGGTATTGTGTACTCGAATTCCAAAACCGAGGCGCCCAGCGATCTTTTGAAATCTTGTTCATCGGTTCTCACGGGATCAAAGAAGAATTCCTGCATAACTTGCTTCAAGTTTCGGCCGTCCCAATATTTAACAGTCCCGTCTATGGAACCGGAGTAAAACTCCATATTGGTTTTTGAGTGAACCCAACAAATACATGAAGCCACATCTGTGTGAGATGACTCTAACGGGCTCACAGCTATGGGTTCCCCGGCTACTCTAGCATCCCATAGAGCAACCATTCCAGATCTCATTGCTCCGGCAATGATTTCCGGATCCTTTGGACAATATAAAGCCTGATGAACTGAATATGGTGCTTTGAAAACACTCAATGGTTTCAAAGGATTATCAGTGTTCCAAATGTAGAAATCAAAGCGATGGTCATGGAGAGGGAGGAAAGGTGGGATTACCGTATTCCACATGATAGATAGAATGTGAGGCTCAGGACCGGGACTCCAAGATAAACCACCAACCATTCTATGCTCGTTATACTGTGGATCATGATAGACATTGACTAGACGAGCTTCAAAGATGCTTTTCAATTCTTGACTTTGCATTTCTTCGAAATAGTCTTGGTAGATGTTCACTGCGGAGTTCTGGTGGATTGCCTTGAGGGCTGGTCTTGTTAGAAGTATCACCTTTTGTCCCCAAATATCATCTCTCTCCACTTTTTTTCTATGCCGTGTAGTATGCTCTTCATCTAGGAAATTAATGTCCTTGGGCCAACCACCTTCATAATGATACATGCCATTATGCTTCATAGGAATTGAGTCCGTATTCAAGTCATCTAGTCCGAAATGGTCGCTCAGTTGAGTTTGCGAGTCGACAGGATTCTTTAGAATGTAATTCCTAGCTAACTCATGCTTAGGTTGAATGCTAAGTTGAAGTTCATTTCGATCAGCAAATAAGCACTGTCGACCAAAAACTCTTCTTGGTCTGCTTGAAAAATATTGGTTCAGCATTTTCTTATTTTTAGTAATATTATTTACTGAAAACTTTGAGGTTGATAGGTTTTTCGGAGTTATTGATTTTCTTTGTATTCTGGATGGATGAATTGGTCTTTGAATTTAAATGAAATTCATATAATTTAAACAAGGTGTTACATATGCATACATATGATGATTATCTGATTCGCTGATAATGTTAACGACTCATATATCAGAACAGGTATAACGAAGGTCCTGTAGATGTTTAGTTTAGTGCTTCTCCGGATGAATCTCCATCAAAATAGTGTTCGGTTAGCAATAGCATGATTCTCCTTCTATTTTATTGAGTGATGTTCTTTTGGGTGTTAAATGAAAACCCAAGATACATGAAATTTAATGGTAATGTTGGTAAGATCTGTTTGGTTTCTACTTGATTTCATATATTTGGTATTCTCGAGGAATATTGATGTAGCCTATTGATGTAACATGAGTCTACTGCTGTTGTTGTAGCTTTTTTTCCAGATATTCTACGTGTCTTGTGACGNTTTACTTGCTTGTCAGCGCAAATTGTGATGTTGGTGATCTCTGTTTGGTTTCTACTCGATTTCATATATCTCGATATTCACTCTGAGGCTCATTGATGTATAGCATGTCTACTGATGTTATTGTAGTTTGTCTTCAGATCTTCAACCCTTCTTGTGACGATGTCAATGTGATCATATGCGTAAAGTTGGACAGACTTGGTTATTATGCTACTGGATGTTCTGATGTTAGCTCTTCGAACAATGATGTCCAGGCATATATTAAACAAGTCCAGGAATGTATGGTGTTAAAAGCTTCAGACACTTTGTTGTTTACTCGTACTGCACTTTTCGTTTGTGCTAGGGTCATCTGACATAGTATGATGAGTATCTTAGTAATGCCAAGTTCCATCAATGCAGAGTATAGCCAATCTCTAATGATGCAATCGTAAGGCTGTTTAAAATAGTGATGCGTATCGATTTGAATTTATCTGGTCTTTATTCTTTATATATTTATTGTAGCTTAAAGATCAGTGGTTGATTGGTATTGATAATCTCCGTTGATGGTGTTGAGATGTGGTTTCAAGCGCTCACATAGAATGGATGACAGCATCTAGTATGCCGAGCTAAGTACACTGATTCCACGATAGTTCCCGTAATCATAGTCGACCATATGTGTTTGAAAAGATTATGTAAGTGCTCAACAAAATTCTGACGTGCATGTTTTAAGAGCTCAGCTGGTATCCCATCAGATCCAGAACCTTATTGTTCTTCAACTTCGATATGGACGCTTTCATCTCTGCGATTGAGGGTGGTGTTAGTTCTTCGGAATCCTCCTCCTATTTTTTCTTGTTCCGAAAATCAATGTATTTATTTTTTTTGAAAATCAGCTCTTTCTTCTAGTTATAAGTTGAAGAAATTAAGACTAGCGGGCCAACATTTGTGTGACTGGCTTCGCTTCTTCTAATAAGCCCTTGATTAACTTGGAGCCCAAAGTCTTTTGTGGCGTCCTTCAAAGCCAACAAATACTTACGTCAATATATACAAATCCAATCTGTAGAACGTTGTTCATAAATAACAAATTACATCAGCTACGTTAAGAACAGCTGATCATCATCTGTTGAATCAATCAAAAACCAGCTGACATTTTTTCAGAATTTGTGTCTAATCTATTTGAAGTTTTTATGTTGCTTTTCTGAGGAGCGAAATATAAAACCAGTAATAACCAATAGTTTTAAAAAATTCCGTTCTTGAACAATAGAAGTAATTGTTATCTTATTGAATAGGAAAATTTAACTTGTTTCTATCAAAACCGTAAATATACTTGGGTACAATTTCATTAAGTTTTTTTTTCATACCTCCTTATCAGACTAGGATTCATTATGGTTATTGTAAATAGATATATTTTCTTATTTTAAAGAGTGTTGATTTTTGTTCGGTATTTAAAGATACTTTTCATCATATGCAGATTCAAGAATACCCAACGTCATCACTTTTTTAATGGATTTTTTGGTATTATTTTTCAATTTTAAATAAATTAAATTATTCTTGTTTACTTTTTTGTAAATTGTTTTCATAATTAGGGTGCATTTGATTACGATTTTATGGAAAGTTTATTAAAATGTTCGAATGAATTAAATCAATAACTCTGGTTCGCTTTGATTAGCTTAAAATTAATATTTGTATTAAATGGATTGATATCATTCATAAATTGCCCTGTATTTTGTAGGGTTTATGGTGTTCTTCTTCTTCTGATAAAGAGAGTAACAAATACAAGATCTTTCTTTTCGCAGAGGGGGGAAATGGTATTACTGGAGTATATCCGTCGCGCCTTGGAATATTATACGAACTAGAATTTCTCTGATATCTCCAAGGTTTTCGTTGTTGTTCTCTTCTCCTCATCCTTAGATTGAAGTGTCGTTATGACATAACAGTACAATAACAAATAGGCTCATTTGAGACAACTTTGCAAGACATCTTAGAACAAAAATCTACTGAATTTTACAGAAGTTTAAGACAGACTGGGTTAAATGAATTAAATAGCTAGTTTTATATTTAAAGAGTGATTTCTGAATAGTAAAAATGTTCTTTGCAGATTATATAATTTATTATATACATAGTAGACACCTTTCCACATTTCTTTTTTCATTCGGTGTCCAACGATACCATCTATATATCCAGCTTGTATTTGATTGGCTTAGTTATCAGCTGTGTATCACATGTTTGCTATGAATAGGTTAAGATCCTTGTATAAGATATAGCGCTTTCTGCTTCATATCTAGAATTCCATCGGCAGCTTTAATATCAGCAAGCGAGGGAGTATATCTTCTTCTTCAACTGATTCACTGGTATTGTTGCCAAGAAGTTCGGAAAAATACTCCCTCCATCAAGTGAGAATATCCTCATAATTTATCAAGATATTTCCATATGTGTCGTTGCATGTGGTTGACAGTGTTGTGTAACCTTGCCTTAGACGTTTTTCACCTCTTCCTCACAACATCTCTACCTTTCTCATCTCATTGTGTAGTCCAACAATACCTCATAAATTGAGGCTTGCTCTTGGATTTCTGACATAGTGACTAATCACAGACAGGGAGATGCACTTTCCTGTAACCTGTTTAATGTATGCCTGGAAATCATTATTAGAGGAGCTAACATCAGAACATCCAGCACCATAATAAAAAAGTATAGCTGTTCTGATATATGGGGCTGAGTCGTGAGTACTGACAGAATCAGACAAAAATCTTCTGAAGGTATTTGAGAGGAAGGTGCTTCGTATCATCTTTGGTCCTATGCATGCAAAGAATGAGTGGCGCATATGATACAATCATGAGCTATATGCAGACTCCAGTATCATAGATAGAGTTAGAAAACATTAACTTCGACATGTGGCGGATGAACCGCCACAAAACAAGAAAGTATACAAGTTAGACCCAAAGGTTGCCGACAACGGCTGCGATGGTTATATTATCTTGAAGGATTGCTCAAAAGCAATCACAAACCTAACGGCAAATCGAGAGAGATTGAGACAAATTCTGTCGAAATCGGTTCAAATAATTATCATATGTAAATACCCATAAAACAAACAAAAAATATAAAACAACAACAAAATACTTTATTTAAAGGATACCCTTTATTACAATGCCTTAATGTTTAAATGGATACCTCCTACAAAAGACATAGCCAAAGTGTCGTTAATTTCAGTTAAGTTATCCTTTCTGGTTTTTCCGCTGACTGTGAATTCAAAGTTTTTCAAAAACTCTATCAAGCCAGCTTTGATCTTCACTAAAGCATATCTCTTGCCGGCACATGTTCTAGGACCTGCACCGAATGGGACATAGTTTCCCAGTTTATGGTACTTATCAATTCCACCGTACTCTGGGTCAAAACGTTCAGGAATGTAGCGTTCTGGGTCATGATATACATCGGGATCGTGGTGGTAAGAGTAGATTGGAATGTGCATGTGAGTTCCTTTATCGATTGTTACTGTAGTTCCGCTTTTAAGTTGAAGGGGAAAATCTTTGGTGCACAGTTTAATCAAATGGGAAACTGTTGGGAATAAACGTAGGGTTTCAGAAACACATTGATCTAAGTAAGGTAAGTCATTCATAACATCAAAGTCCATGTAGCCATCTTCTTCGAGGTTTTCCATAATTTCCGCTCGAAGCTTTTTCTGAGCTTCTTGATTTCTACCCAGCATAAGAAGTGTTTGGGCGAGAGTTATTCCGGGACTTTCATAACCATCTAGAACAACTGTCAAAGAGTGTCCGGTGACATCAGTCATTGAAAGATTCTTCTTTTGTTGTAAAGACATAAGGAACTCGAGTAAATCAGTTCTTTCATTTGGATTCTTCTTTCTAAATTCCATACAATCTTTTTGCAGCTTCATGAAAAAGTCATCGGTGCTTTTTGGGTAGAATCTGACATAAGTTTGTTTGATTTCCCTCAAAACTGGAAGTAACTCAGCTTTTCCATAGTATCCTTGTGATTCAAAAGCCTGCTTTAACATTTTCTGAATAGTTTCGACTAAAAAGCACTCCTTATCATATGACTCAAAAGCTTTAGGTTCGATTCCCCACAAGAAATCAAGCATAATCTCAGCCGCAAACCTTTTACTGAAATCGGATGCTTCCAATTCGTTGGTATTCAAATGTTCCATTTTACCTTTTACGTATTTAGTCATCTTTTTGCCAGCTTCTTTCATAACAGGATAGAAAGCCTTGAAGCGGTTCATTGTAAGACCAGCTGAAAATTCTTGACGTTTTTCTTTCCATAAATCGCCGGTCAGTGAAACTGGGTTCAATGGAGCAATGCTTTCAAAACGAGTGTTGGACCAGGTCGAATCTTCATTATCGTGAAAGGAGTTGAAATGTGTAATCTCGACTTCCTTAGCCAAAGATGGATCCGTGATAAGAATTTGAGGACTACGGGTAGCAAAAACTCCAGCGATTCTATCGACATTTTTCCATTCCCTGTTTAATTTCAGATAAGATTAATGGAATTTTCCGAGAAATTAAAAACAACTTACATGAAAGTTTTTTGGACTTCGTAGAACAATGGAATTTTCCCGTCGACTAATCCAGGCCAGGTTCCGAATATCATAGAAGGTTTTGGTCCATTAATCCCTTTCATTTTCCAGTGGTTGAAATGCCACGTTAAGTAAAGCACAGTGAGGCCGGCGATTACAGCCATCAGAAAAATTGGCACCAGAATAACAATCATTTTCAACACTTTTTTTTATCTTAAACAAGAGACGTTCACTCGATAAGGTAAGAATTGCAACTGAACTTTAGTGTGAAATATGCTCAGAATTTATTGGTTGTGATAACAAGCCACTTTACTACGATAAGACTTTATTTAGTTATTTATTAACTGGTTTGCTGTTCCATGACGTTTCTCTTGATAAGGGTTTTTAATCTAATTTTAAGATTCCTGGGATTTTTGTCGATATTTTTTCTTGATAGGCTGAAGAAAGACTTTCATAGTTTGAAAGAGTTTGATAGTCAAGCCCTTGCACAACAATGCTAAGAAAGCGGAAACTATTCCAAACATTGCGGAAAATTTCCAAAGATTACCCTTTTTGTCAATTGTTCATTAAAGACCTCTTCAAAATCCCAAATCGACTCAACTTCAATTGATAAGTATACTTTATCAACCTGAATTCTTATTAATGGATCGTTATCTATGTCAAACAAAAGTATTATCAGAGCACGGGCCTTTTGCTATTAAAAATGTCATGCAACCACTACATACGCAAATAAAACCGTAAAACCACTTTTGATTTCATTCAAAGTTTTGCTCACGTTCGAAGAGTCTCGAGAGGAACGCTGCCCTCTCGAAAGCTCATACTCATTGGTAAACAATAATAAAAATAACCTTGATTAAATATACTATATAGTAAACATATTCACCACCTGTAAACAAACACATGTAAAATATTCACCAATACAAACTAAAATTTTTCACAGTTGACATGATAAGAATATGGCGCTAATCGTTATCTTAATGCCCTATAAATAGCGAGAATAGAATTAATACGTAGTAGTATATCAACAGGGTTGGTTGATGGTCTGAAGATTTGTTGATGAGGTTTTGATTTGAATTTGGGAATTATGATTTAAAGTTAAAGAGTAAAGTTTTTTCTCGGAGACCTAAACGCTCAACTCGGTTGTGGAAGAGTATATGAAGGTATTGGTTGAGCGACTCTTAAGACTAAAGCCAAGGACTTAACTACAGTCAGCAATGGAATTCGATTTTTAAGTTTTTCGGCGTCAAGAAATATGATCATCAGTAGTACATTATTCAGAAGGAAAGAAATTCTACACAAGTCTACCTGGGTTCATCATGATAAAATCTGATAAAAGTATCTATGACTCAAATAGACCACTTTTAGACTTATAGACGTGCTATTATCTTTAATTATTCTGTTCCGACAACGTTTTTTGTGGAAATATGAGGAGAACAAAGTAAGTCGCAGTTTATTTTAAAGTGATGTTCTTCCATATCTAAAAACCGAATCCAGCGGGAAAACTCCATCCCCTGGTTCCCGATTTCAGAACAATATTTAATTATTCTTTTCCATTGTATTCATTCAAAGAAAGTCAGTGGAAATTCTTCATCCCCACTTCTATGACGCCGATAGATACTGTGTAATCTTTCTGAAGAAATCAATGGGAATACTTCCACCCCCGATTCATTCTTATTTCCGACCACCCAGCAGCAGAAAACCTTCTCACGTTTCTATAACTGTTCCCGCAGAAGTCCATTCCGTTACGTCAGGGCAATTCTGCTTTCCCTGACGCCACAAACTAGACCTCTTGACGCTACATATCGTATAGACTATTTCCCTGAAACATGTGCATGATTCCGGAGCACGAATACCATTTATCTAAGTCAGATCTGTGGATTACACCATATCGACGAAACTTAGTATTTCTATGGCGATCCTACCCACCCTTTTTCCGGCAGCCTCCCGATCCCAATATTTCTAACTCCATCTGAGGAAGCGGGCAATGTACGTCAAGTTACTGGACCAAAACTAACGTTACAAGACTTTTCCGTAATAAAAAGAAGCAAGCCGAAGAACAACAAGTAAGATACTTACAAAGCTACAGAAATACCAAGGACCTACGCAAGTTCTACAATAACTGAACGTAGAAGTCAAGCTACATTCATATGCAAGGGCAAATAGGGTGAGTATTTTAATAGCAACATCAGTACAGTACAGACATCCATGACTGCCTAGAAAAACTACCTGCCTACGATAACTTAGAGATCCAAGCACCAATAACCGCAAAGCTACCCAGCATCTGAAAAACAATAAGAGAGCTGGGCTTGACAATATTCCCGCTGAGCTTTTTAATAATGGCAGCCATGCCAGAAGATTATTGATCACATCCACCAGGTCATAAACAAGATATGTTAGATATATGGAAAAATCATGAATTGATGAGTGGAACAGTAGCTGGATAAACCCCATACATAAGAAGCTCGACAAGAATTTATGCGCTAATTACCGAGATATATCCTAAATGTTTCTGGAAGTGTTCTCGAGAGAGTAACATAGCTTAGCACAGCTAAGAAAGAGAAAAGTCCCCCGGACGATGCTAACGCAACTCTAGGGCGCGGTAATCCTCTTTTAATTCATCCCGTCATTAGACGTATTACGCAAAGCCACCAACGAAGACAACCCTCCTCAAACATGCACCCGGCAGGAGGGGACTGTAGAAATAGACTGTTTGGGACATAGGGTTAGTCACCCGATTCCTGAAAAGATTGACTCAGAAAACCAAGGGCAAGCCTCGAATCAACTGGATTTACAATAAACGACCCGGAAACGTTATGGACAACGAGATACGACCAGCGACATGGAATGTTCGCACACT
>JXPG01073075.1:281-17300 GCA_001015175.1 Megaselia abdita | reverse complement strand
TACGTGTATGTAAAAAAAAAATTTTTTTTTTGCCCACCCTGAATTCTTTACATGGAAGCTGAGAAAAGTTTCCTAAGACTTAGGTCTCGTAGTCCATTATGCNACTGCCATTTATTTTAGTTACAATTTTTTTTACACACATTTTTTTTAAATACTTTTTTTACGTGTATGTAAAAAAAAAATTTTTTTTTTGCCCACCCTGAATTCTTTACATGGAAGCTGAGAAAAGTTTCCTAAGACTTAGGTCTCGTAGTCCATTATGCTACATTCAAATTTTGAAAAAATTGCACTGGCGTTTCTATCTGAAACTTTTTGAACTTTATGACTTAAGTCCATTTTTGTTTATGTCTTTGAAGTATTTACTTTTTAAGCCACTTTTCTAACGGAGTGCACGTGTTTCTTTGTGAAAAGAGCAACAATCTTTTTTACCTTTTTAAGACTGCACAATCCAATCTTTTTCGTCCTGAACCTGGTCGGTGATTTAAGTCTAGATCCTCCTATACAGTTTTGTTGGTATTCCCCATAGTTTTCAAGGACGCGTTTGTGGTTTTGGTCACTTTCTGTTGAGTCCTGAATGTTCGTGGATAGTTTTTATTATTAATTTCCTTTTCTCTAATTGATTAGACATATCTTATTTCCCTTGTCAGATTTCGATTAACAATAAAAGAGAGGATGTTTTGGACAAACATTTCAAGGCTCCTTATTAAATTTTTTGGCGACCTAATATTAAAGTTATGGGACAAAATGCATGAGTAAATGGTTTTGCTACACAGTGCATTTATCAATCAACACAACACGTTTCTATGTCAGACAGGGGAAAATATAAGCCATCTCAGCCACCACCAGCACATTAAAAATCGTCAGCCACCCCGCACTTTCCAGTACGGCTTATATCTTACGAATATTTACATACCGCCGGTTTCAAGACTTTCGTTGAATTCTGCAAAATAAAAGCCTTAAGTTGAATTTTGGAATTTTGCGTTTTTGTTAATAATATAAGCCATCTACCGTCCAATACTTCATCCGTAAAATATAAGCGTATATAAAACTAATTATAGGTAAAAAAGACCATTTAAATTTATATGTTTATTCTAGTTATTTCAACTATTAATAAAATATTAGAAATATGATGATGCGGCTCGATTAAATTTATTGTTAATGTGAATTATTAACGAAAAATAGTTTTCGAAGCTATCATTTGTTATCAAAACCGCTAATTTGTTAATACAAATAGAAATGATCAATATCAAAATGTTTTCGGCGTATATTGACCATGTATATCGGAAGTAAAAGACATCCGATTTAAACAACAAACAAAGTAATTTATACTGTACCAAAATATGATAATGTCAAACATATGTTCCTTAAATTAAGAAAAGACTCCTACCCAGCCCATACCCATTCGTTATTTCAAATTGATGTCTTTTGTTGAAATTTCGGTATATTATTTACATTTCTCTTTTGTATTGTTTGCAAAATATATATAAAGTAGCCTCTTTGGAAATGTCTGAAACTACAGGTAAAGGTGTTATAAACTCAAAATGTGTTTTCTAAGGATTAAACTCTGTATATTAGAAATAATACGTGCCTTTCAAATTCAATTTTATGAATGAAGCCGACAGCTACAAAAACATATTAGTTTCATATATAAACTGTATTCAATTATGGAACAACTACTTTTGTGAATAAACGAGTCTTTGAATATTGGATAAGGTTATTTTATAATACGTATTTTCTATTGCATTTGCTTTAAATTGTCTATTATTTTGTGAGCATAATAAAAGTGGATTATTTTGTATTAAGACTACCACATAATTGTAAGAACAATACAAAAATACTAATAACTTAAGTATATTGTCATTGATAATTTATTAAATTCTAGGAAACATTTATTTTCATTGTGTTTCATAGTGTACTGTAGTAAAAAGAATCGAAGGTGATCAAAAATTGCAGGAATGGGCTGTATGGTTAGTATAGCATTATTAACTTAACAGTTAGTAACATTAATTAACATTTCATATTTTTCTTGGACCCATAAAACAAAAATGTTTTTTTGAAAACAATATTTTTAAATAGAGCATTATTTATTTAAAATATATATTTGTGTTATTTAGAGTTTAAATATTTTGCTTTCACCTCAGTAAAATATTAGGAAGAGAAAAAGAAACGAAAATTGTTCCGGCCCGAAGAACATTTTTAACGTTACCATTGGCCATTAATTCACGTTCACTGAAAACAAGTGCAAACTAAGCCGTGAAATTACTTGATATCAATGTATTAGTGTGAAAACTCGTTGGGTAATATGCAAATGATATCATGGTAATATCATCACGACGTAGTAGGGATTAATTGGAGACAAGAACTCAGACAGTGATATCATCAGGATGTCATCCTTAAAAATTGTTACATGGGTAAACTATATAGTGGGTATATATAGCATATGTGTAGCAGAAACTCTTACAAAAAAGTAGGTAAAACTTCAAGATATGTGGGAAACACTCCTATGTTAGTAAGGGAAAACTGTAGGGGAAAGCTCCCACATGAGTAAGCAAAACGCCTACATTTATATTACACTCAGATAAATAAGTTTTGTGACGAAAAAATATTTTAGTTTTCTAAAATCTATAATTTTTGTTTAAAAATATTTTGTAAATATTTACTGATAATATATGTATATAAATTTCTTAAAATACGTAAATTCTGCGAAAATTCTAAAATTTAAAATGTTTAATTTATTTATTTTATAAAAAAACATTTTAAGGCAAGTCTTTTATTTTAAGACTTTATATTTATTTTTTCAAAATAAATGGTTAGTAAACATTTGACTAGTCTCTATTAGAACCTTGGAGCGGATTTTAGTGAGTAAGAGTCCCACAGTATTTAGAGTGCGTATGTTAAGTCTCTGATGCAAACTATGTTAAACACACATCTGTATGAGGTTAGTTTTTGTAAGATTTTTTTATTTTATTATAAGTTTATGTTTTTTATTTTAGAGTTAGAATTGTTGTTTTGGAAATCATAATCAATAATAATAAAAGAATATGTAAACAAAAATAATATTAATTTTGAAAATGAGATACGTTTATGGTATTGATCAAGTAATATATCCCAACAGCTCTATTATTATATGAGAAAGGCTTTTAAATTATTCTTTTTAAATTAATTTCGAGTTTCTTAAATTTCTGCGCCACCTTTTTCCCAATTTTAAAATTAATGTTGGGGTTTGTGGAATATCTATAAGTAGCTTTTCGAAGCGCTATCACACATGGAAATATTCACTATACTAAATCTCTATTTTTCATTGCATAGAGGATCTTTTCTTCAAAATAAACCGTAAAAACATATATGGTGTATGTGCTCTAATTAAACATCAAAAAGTATGTAGACTAAAGTGTACCCTGAGATTCAAATATGTACCATACACAATATTTTGTAGTAGAACTACCTAGCAAACATTTTTTAAGAATATCCATATATTGTTTTATTGTAAACTATTCTCGGTTGGCTGCCATAGCTCAACTTACGACTTAATATGAAAATCTATAAGAAATTATCAGGTTCGAAATTCACTAATAGTAAGATATTTCTGTATAAGAATGAGTTCAAAGGAAGACAAGAAAAGGAATGCAGAAAGCATATGATGAGTTCCGAAAAACGAAATTGAGCTACATTGGTTCCCAATTAAATAAGTAGTTCATTCACTTTTTAAATTTATTGTTATTGGAGCTGTATGTAGAATGTGTGTGTATGTTTTCCCACAGATGTGAGAGTTTTACTTACTCATCAGGAGTTTCCCCCAAAGATGTGGGAGTTTTACTTACTCATGCAGGAGTTTTTCCCATAGATGTGAGAGTATTACTTACTCATGAATGAGTTTTTCCAAAGACGTGGGAGGTTTACTTACTTATGTAGGAGTTTTTCTTACAGATACGAAAGTACGCACTAAAGTAGGATTTTTAACTACAATATAAAATTACCTACGCTACGTAGGAACTTCACTTATGTGATGTGAGAGTAGCAAATCTACCGTCAAAAGTAAGTAAAATTTGTATGAAACTCTTACATTTTTTTTAGTATATCTTTAGAAAGGTTGGATGAAGAAGACTTTAAAAAAATATATTGAGACCGTTACCGAGATATAGGGTTTTCAAAAATGTTCGTTGGTTGATGGAAACTCCGATTTAGATCCTGTGGGGATAACTCCAACATTTAAATAGCATATGTTAAATGTACGATTCTCAATGGTATATTTCAAGCATATCTGAAAACCCTTTCTTCCTTTTAAGAAATTAACAAACAACAATTTCAGACAAAGCAAAACAAAAGTCTAGAATTACGCATCGAAATAATGAAAGTCCCTATTTGGTGAGGTTTTTTTTTACTTTTTGAATCATCTATTTAAAATGTCACAGTTAATTAACACTGTCAATTTGATGTTGATGTGAAAAGCTTAAAAGTTATTTTCAGTCCACAATAAAGAGAAAAATATATATTTTTTTTAAATTTGTTACTAATTTTTGGAAATAAAATAAGTTTAAATCGTCAAAGTTAATCGCACAAAATCAAAGGCTGAAATGATAAGAGTTTAACTGATTAGAGTTAAGTATTTAGTGAGAAGAAACATGTCTCTGAAATTTGATAACCTATTTATTGTCATAATAAAAAAATTGCATAAAACAGTTGTGCTTCTGTTAATTATACTCCTAAAAACATACAATATCAATTTTTAAAATGGTTTACTGCTTTTTTGATTATATCTGACATAATAAATTTAAGTACATACTAAATAGTATTGGTACTTGAACTACTAAAATAAATACTATTTTTTTTTTCATTCTGTTTGGAGAGTATATTATACTATGTTTTTAAATATCAGCTCTATAATTGTCGTTATCTACTTGAGTGTACGAACCCAAATAATTCATATCAAACCCGAATAGTATCTACTTTCATGGTAGCTATGTATTTTATTAGGATTTATAAAAAAAAACTCAAAATCAATAAAAGAAGAAGAATAACAGCAAAACATTAAAATGAACTGTTTAATCGTTATTAATAACAAACCATAATGCAAATAGCTTAGTTTTATATATAGCAGCTAGCTTCATATTGCTTACTAAACTAATTTTTGTTTTGTAAAGGTAAGCAATTAACAAGTTTCTATATATTCCAGAGAGCTCAGGGTGGTTTAAGACCTTTTTCCATTATGGGAACACACAGTCGGCTCAAATTTTGTTTATTGCATGTCCAAAGTAAATATGACTAAAAATTATATTATTACGAATCTTCTGACTACATAAGAATATTCAAAGTATTTTGATGTTTTGAAGTACCTTTTCGTGCGCTCTTATTGAATTTTCTTCCGGAATAGCAAATTGCATTAAGTATTATTTTATTGAATATATGTAACATAGATCTATTACAGATATTAAATGAATGCCACCAGTTTAGTAGACAATACCAATTCAATTATATTTTAATCAAATATATAAATTTTATAAAAATATTATATCAAGAGTTGAATGGTATGGTTTTTTAAGTGCTCTTAGTTTTTCCAGTCAACTAACCGGAACTGTCGGTTAGGTGTTTTAACTGATCAAGTATGTTGAGATTTTTGCATTTCAAATTCTTGATATTCTATCTGATTTTTACATATTACCTTGACAAAGCACAAATGTTTTTTTAAAATTATGTTTGCAGTAAGGAACATGCTTTGAAATTTAATAGACGATGTACTAAATTTTTTTGTATATTGAATATTAAAACGTAGTAGTTGTATTATGTGTTTTTTATTAGATCCATTTTTAAATTCTTATGCACGAATCTATGATTTTTATTTATAGTTCAAGATCTTCAAGTCTTCGTTTTTACCGCTCGTTTGTCTGTCGCCGTGACCTTTTTGCAAGGCTTATTCAATTGCCTCAGCGTTTTCCGCTTTGTTAAAGTTCTACTGTTAGAAAAACTGAAAGTTAAAATGGAGGTTTCTGATACTCCCGTTTCAATAGGTTTGTGAATGGTAGCGGTAAAAAATGGGTCAATTAAAGGCATAACTTTTGTTAATAATTTTAAGAAAGCCTGGATAAAGGGATAATAAAATTCAGGTTCAATAATGTCAATAGGTGGGTCGCACATAAACTATTTAAGTTTTTGTTTTTTGTTTTTGTAACAAATCATATTATAGTAAGTCCGACAGTGTTTGAGGTGTTTTGGAAAAAAATGTACCAATCAGTTCTTAATACAGACAAATATTTCCGATACTTTCGTTTCAAAAGATTATATCCGATGTGATCCTACGAGACAAATTACCGAAAATTAAATGTGGTGGTTGTTTGACATAAGTTTTGTAATTCCTGCTTCAATACTTAGCTTATTGAGCCCTTCTTTCAGTCTGCTAGGTAAAATGTTAGAGTCTTACTAAACCTTCTAAAAAACTGAGATTCCGCAAATATTATACATCTGTAAATTGAGTTCAATAACAAATATATGCCCATTTTCGAAAATATATAGCACCTTATAAGTATTTTGTACAAAAAAAAAGTTCCAAAATTCATAAGACAGCTGGAGAATTGTTTAGTGTTATTTAAACGCAACCGTCTCAGCAACTGTTTGGTATTTATAAAATCAGTCTTCTATTTCTTGATGCACAATGGCTTTTGATGCACATTGCATCAAAAAGAACAGCGCTACTTTCAATATTCGCGATTTCAGCTGTATCTCGTTTTGCTTCGAAGTTAAAAGTTTTTTTTCTATGATAGATCAAATGCGATTTTATTTTCAAGACTCACTAAATAATGTAAATCCTACTAACGCGGTGATATTTTTGCGTTTTAATATAAACTAATTGAAAAATAATAACTGAGCTGATTAGAGGCATCAACACAATCGCGTTTGATATGCCATAGAACATAAATCTTTCATCTCCGATTAACATAAAAGTCGTGGTTTCGCAATATTTGTTATGCAATATGCTTCAAAAATCTTTGTAAATGAAGAAATTTAAAGCTGATGTTAGAAAAACTGTTTAGTTGCTTTAAACAACAATGAACAATTTTCAAGCTGTCTTATGAATTTTACAAATAATACTTTAGGAGTCTGCATCAAGCGTATGGCACCAAATACTTACAAGGTGTTGTATATTTTCGGAAATACGGATTTATTCTTTATTGAAATAAATTTAAAGATTTATACAATTCGCGTTATCTCGGATTTCGCAGCAGGTTTAGTAAGACTCTAACATTTTAACTAGCAGAGCTTTGAAAGAAAGACTTAGTAAGCTAAAGTACTGAAGGTGGTATTACAAAACTTTACTCAAACAACCACCACATATTGTAAACCAAACCCATCTTAATTTTTATAGATATTTATTATAACCGCCAAATTAGGGCTACTTAAATCTCAAACATATTTTCCTTAGGTGTTCCCATACTTTTGACCTGTAGTGTATGTTTTAAAATCAAAAGAATTAATGTGATAAATACACCAAAATCGAGTAATTAGGGCACTTAGTGTCCGTATTACAGATCTGTTTATGAGAAACTAGTTTTTCACTCTTTTAATGTTTACCTCAGGCATTACTCCTTTTCCTAAAAACCCTGGCTTTGAGTAGTAAGCTTATTGTAAATCTATTTTAGAGGAAAATATGTATTTTTTATTTTTACAAGTGTGTGATGAGTATTCCAGTAACAAAATAACTGAAAGAAAAAAACTAAATTACTCTATGAAAAAAGATTTAATATTGTAACTTGATAGTTGGATAGTTATCAAATCCTTACTTACACTTACAGAAGCCAAAGGTACATGTGGCATTGTAAATATTAAATCAACTAATGACTAAGATTTCTTCGCTATATATATGACTTTAAAAAATTAAAACAAGATACTAGGGTTCACACTTCAAGTGATTTAACTCCTTATTTAATGGATTGTACGGAAAAAGGCGTATTACTGTATTGACCTATCAAAATACGACTTGATACACTAACACAATCTCAAAGTACACTCTAGAATGATACTGATTTAGACCCAACCCCTCAATTATCCTTACAAAATATACTGTTATACATTTCATATTTGTGAGTGTGTTAGAATAAAACTGAAATTTCATTGGTCCATTTTAATTTTTTTTATGTGGTGCATAAGGATTATTGACTTAGTAAAAATAATATTTTCAAACGTATTCCTTTCGAATACATGTATCTAATTTTCGTAGTATGCTTTCAATTTAAAAATTTGAAATACATCTCTACATTAAGTACCTGAATAACTAGAGGTTGTTCATTATGATTTTAGAAAGCCTATGAAGGGTAAAAGATTTATGTTGAGTTTAGAGAAAGAATCCATATTGTTTGTTAGTTTGTTGCATGCTTCTTTAGAATAAAGAGCGACAAGGAAAGAAACAAAATAAATATCGATTGTGTAGTAGAGTGTGTATTCCTGTGTTGTTATAAATTCGAGTTGCGCTACGAGTTAAGGACACGAAAACCACTTATGAAATGATAGGCTTGTTTAGTATTTGATGACACTTCAAATGGTCATGACTTACGCTTACAAATAAGCTTTCAAAGTGTTATTAATTTCGAATTACGGAATATTTACCAGAGTGTTTTTCTTAAATTAGCAAAAAAGGAATAAATAAAAACATTGTGTTTAATTTTGGAATATAAGGAGCATCATCAAATTTAATTGAAACTCGTTCACCGTGGCTGAAAAACGAAAACGCACATCTTCGACTTCGTCGTCGTCACAATCATCTACGAAATTTAATTCAATAGATAATATTACCGCGTTTAACGTAGCTCAAAGTATGGCTGCTGCTCCTCTACTACCATGGCCTCATATATTCTTACCTCCATGGAGCACAGCCTTTGCCTTAGCTCATCCTGCTGCCTTCCGGTATGCTCTTCCTGGGTAAGCTTTTTGCCATTACAAATTAAACTAATTTTAAGGAGGTGAAAATCTATTTGATAAACAACCACTGTTAAAAGCCTTTCATAACAAGAAAACATAAAATTAATTTAATTATCTTATCTTTGATATATAAACAAAATTAAACATTTTTAAAACAAAAGAACAAATCTGTTGGCAATAGTTGAATATTATTTTTAAGAAAAAACTCAAATAAAACATAACAACATTTTTGTTAATCTTTCAAGATACCGAACTAATAACTTCAAATTAAAGGTCAAAATTTAATTTTAATAATAATCATATGAGATTAATTCTAAATCTTTGTTAAAGAAAATATTATTTTTTATTATACTCGGTTCAATAGACATAAAACTGCAATCACAATAATATTTTAATGTTTATTTATATATTTAATGCCACAAATTCAATTTAAAAATATTTAGTAAAGCAATTATTATAGAATCCATTTATGCCTCCATAATTCATATAAGATTAATTTTAAATCTTTGTTACTGTCAACTTTCATTTAGTCACCAGATGTTCAACAAAAAATCGGAAATTTCCCACATCTTTGACAACTTGTACACATTATTTTGACCTGAATTCATACCCAATGCCATAACAAAGCTGATTTAAACACCTACTGCGAACCATTTATACATACATATCCCTAATTACAATAGGATAAAACGCTTAAATTGTTAAATGACCAATTATATCGAAACCAAAGAGAAACGGAAATCCCAAATGTTTCCTACTAGGGTACAACCAAAAAGTAGGTAGTGTCAAAATCTAGGATAATCCCAATCACTAAATTATTTATAATTAAATCTCAATTTATCGAACATTTGCAACTTGTTTAAAAAAAAATACACATTGAGGTCTAGCAAATATATAAATAATCCATAGTTAGCCAATTTTGTTTACCTGTCCACCAAATTCTGAACACATGTTGGGTTTTTTATATATTTTAACAATTCTCAGTTAGGAATTTCCAATGGTTTCGTACTAGTTTAAGTAAAAAAAAACCCACATCTGGTTAGCATTGATTTAATGCTTTTTCTTTATATTTACAGTCTCTTTGATTCGAAAATAACAACGTCTCATAGATCTTCGGGATTCCATATATCAGATATCTTAAACTTAGATAATCAGGATTTGAAAGTTAATTCAGTGCTTAATAACAACAATGAATCGACAAATCAAAACGATTTAAATATTACAAATACAGCCCATCTTACAAATTTACCTCCAGGAACTTTGCCAAACTATCCGAATTTGTCAAACGAATTAAGCACTTATCACCAACTACATTCAGCAGCTTATGCCAGCAGAAATTGGATAAGGGACAATGAGCAATATGGTAAGGTTATTGTGTTGTACATATTTTTGTTAATTAGATTTTGATATATGCGTATGATTGAAATTTAAAAGAGAAGTATTATAATTAATGTTTTATAGTATATGTTATAAAACAAAATATTTTTAAATTCTAAAACTTTGTATCTTATAATACGAAAGAGTATTTCCAAAAATAATTCTACCATAAACTAGAATCAAAGTGTTTTCAAATTATCTTATGGGAAAAAGGTTCATTTTACGGATATAAAATTATTGTTTTTAATTACCAAGGATAAATGATTTCTTCCTGTATTCATTCAATAATATTCCCTATTGAACTATCAATACATGACTTTTCGATTTCAATGGAAAACATTTGTCAATACCTATTGCAAACCGGAAAGATGGTCTATTAGCTCACACCTCTGTTTGAGGTTGAATAAGGGTGTTAGAAATAACAAAGCAGTCAATTTCTAATACCTAATATAGGTATACTGTATAACACAATACCTCTCTAGGTGTCCTCATACATTTTTATTGTTTACATCCGTTTTCTTTTTTTAAAAGAGCAGGAAGTGATTTTCAGTTTTGTAAAAAGCTTTACGATGTATTTCTGTAACCATTTAATGGTATATGGTATGCTGCGGAAATTATGTAATCATCAACCCTCTGCTCAATTAATTTTAAGTTAAAAAATTATTATGCTTCCGAGAATGAATGTCTATCAGAGCTCTGAATTTTAAAGATAATAAGGGTGTGACTTTGCTATACGTTTCTTTTTTGATACTATCGATTTCATTGTGTAAAGGCAGATGTGCATGTAATTGTTATTAATTTGTGTGTTTTATTTGGTTACATTAATAAATTATTTCACTAACCAGCTGCATGAAAATACATTAAACTTAGATTTAGGGCGTGAATGATTTTGCTAAATGTCCAACCCCTTATTTTATTTATTTTTTTGTAAAGGTACACCACAACCAGCCAGTCCTGATAGTACATCACCCGTCACATCAGATACATCCTATACGTATATAGGATCAAATTGTACAGCATCTCCTTCTCTTTCTGTAACTAACAGAAATCAATCGAATGATGATAACAGTGACGCTGTTCAAAACTCAACCGGGAATTCATCAATTGATGTTGATCAAATTGAAGATGATATTAATGCTGATGGTATTGAAGAAGAGATCGATGATGATGAAGGACATGACTCCTCTGGGGGTATTGGCGGTGATGGTAATGACAGCATTACACACAAAAAAAGAAAAAGAAGAGTTTTATTTACTAAAAGTCAAACGTATGAGTTAGAAAGGCGATTTCGGCAACAAAGATATTTATCAGCCCCAGAAAGAGAACATTTAGCCAGCCTTATTAGACTAACACCGACCCAAGTGAAAATTTGGTTTCAAAACCACCGTTATAAAACAAAAAGGGCGCAAAACGAGAAAGGCATAATGTATGATTATGGCGCTCTTCATCATACACACCCCTCGACCATACCATCGCCAAGAAGGGTTACTGTACCTGTACTTGTAAAAAACGGAAAGCCTTGTGATGATAGAGGACAAGATATTCAAATACCTGGGGGCATTACCGCTGGACATTTAGCATATCAGCATCATCAGTTAATACATGGACCTCATTCAAATCGAGCATGGTGGCCATGATAGTACACAACAATCTAAATAATGTCTTTCAAATAGTAATAAGAAGATGTATTACTCGAATATTGGACAATAAACATATACGAGCATGTTTGAGTGGGGTAATTCATGTAAATATATGATGCAGAATTGTAAAATATAAGTTTTTAATGTCACATTTAGTCAACCAAACATCTTGTAAAAAATATTTTAAAAAATCAAATAGTTAATGTATTTTTAATCGTTATTCTAAATAGAAAATTTTATATTATAATTAAGTTTAATTTTATTATGTAAATTCAAAGGTGTAATATAAACAATATTTAATGAGATACTAACGTTTTTCATAATGGAATTACTTTGTGATATTATTTAGTAACATCGGTTTTTGGTAGGAATACCATTTTTAGAAGACATGCTTCTGGACGTTCAGGTAAGTTACAGTAAGTAACTTATTGTTGTAGAACTACTAATAACTGATTTGCAAATATTTGAAAAACTTGTATGTATAATTTATTTAAAGCTTTAAGAATATAACATTTTAAGATCGGCTTTTTATCTGTGCCCCTCTTAGTGGACGCTTGGACTGAGGTTATACCAAGCGTCCACTAAGGAGGGCACGGATAAAAAGCCTGTGTCTCTATTAATACTAAATACTGGGCGTATAGAAGCCGTACAAATGCGCTTTGTTCAATTCGCGGTATGTAATTTGCATACGCACAATTCTTATATTTTCCCCATATTTTTAAGTAGATTAAATTTATCTATTTTGACACGGTTTATTAAACTTAACAATTCTATCTCAATTATTTGGCAAAGTAAAATGTCCGGATGATAATCGATGCTAACTTACAATTCGTATTTTAGACATTCCTTGCCTTAGCATGTCCAATTATGGTATGCATGAAAGTATTATTCCCACTAACATGCTCAAAACATAGTTTAAAGAAAAAATAAAAGCTTCCTAAAAGTGTTTTTGTATGTATATTGCTTACTAACTTTAACGTTGTATCGTTCTAACTAACGTTATACGTTATTATGTCAAAATTTTGTTTATAAAATTAATTCTAAAATTCACAGCCTCTTATAATCATAAAGTCTATAAAAACTCATTTTGCTTTAGTCGCCCCTTTCCTACACTTATGTATTTCCAAAATTGGGCTTATTGGTACCTTCAAAATGATGGATCATACGACCCTACATGATTCGAAATAACGAAGTTATGCACTAAAATGTCGATTTTTATAGTCTATCTTACTGCTTTAGGCTTCCCTACGCCACTGCATTTAGAAATTCCAAAAAGTAATGATCTGGTGTCGACCAATCAAAATTCTGTAGCAGTCAGATAGACCTTTCAAATTTACGTTGCAAAAGGTTTACGAAAGACAGGCAGACAGACAGACGATATCGCGGTATCCCAGATTTCACAGCAGGTTTAGTAAGACTCTAGCAGTTTAACCAGCAGAGCTTTAAAAGTAAGGCTCAATAAGCTAAGGTATTGAAGTGGGAATTACAAAACTTATCTCAAACAACCACCACATATTCGAAAACCAAACCCATCTTAATTTTTATAGTTGTTTAATATAACCGCTATTTAAATCTCAAACATATTTTCCTTAGGTGTACCCATACTTTTGACCGGTTTAGAAAGAATTAATTATTATATTTCAGTTTTTTCAAAACTAAATTAATCAAACAAAATTTAAAATTCATAAATACGCAAAACAATATTTATTAATTTTAATATTAAGAAATCTGAATGCACTACATTCATAAAAAAAAAAATTCGCCTCTAGAAAAGTACACTTTAATTTCAACTGCAACATATTTCCAAAGCCAACTCAATTTCATTTCCAGAGTATTTTGATTGGCTTGACTTTCAATGCATTCAAGATTTGGCTTTGGGGTACTTTTCCAATGAAAATCTCTCAATTATAGAGTTTTTTCAGTTTGTGAGTATACATATACGTGGTTGTGAAATACATATCCTTGATTCCACGTGAAATTAGTCTTGCCCAAGAAGTCAAATCTCAAAATCCCATCATAATTTATAGTTTCATCTGGGACCACGATCATAGAATGTTCATACCTTTCATTATCGATGGTTAATGTCGTTTGAACACTAACTTTTGAGGTTATATTAGCTCCTCCGAACCCAGTCATATTGATGGTAATATCGGATGAGTTACTTGTCTGCAGTCACCTAAACATTTTCTCAGGTATTAAGGATAATTCTGCACCCGTATCTATGAGAACAAAGACATCTAGTTGGTTAATTTTCATCATGTTTGTCTTGTTTACTAGGTTTAAATTTCGTTGTGGACGTTCCTTCGATACCTTCGATGTTCATAATCCAAAGCTTCCCATCATCATTCTTTATATTACATTCTGGTATTGTCTCTTCAACAAGATGCGTGAAGCTTGAGTTGATTGGTTGATGGCGATACCTTGAAGCTCTGTTGAAACTTGGGATATAACACCAGTCAAATCCCAACTGCGAGCTCCTTGAAAACTGAATTAATGATTGTTTTCATACGCTTGTGCAGATTCCTCATTGCCTTTCGGTTCATCCTTCTTAAGGTCGTTGCTTTTCAATCATTTTTTGTTTTTCAAATTCTTAAAAATTGGTTTTTGTTGTCATCCTATATTTTTCTTGTAGGCGGTTGAGCCCCCAAATATAAGACGGGTAAATAAAATAAGGATTCTGAATCTCAGAAATATTGACACAGAATGAAAATATATATTTAAGATTGAAAGCAAAATATAAGGTTACATAAAATATAGACTTATTCTGGCTATTCCTTTACATATATGTTTATTGTAGTTCATTTAATATATGTCCAAAAATAAGTTCTTACAGATCACGAGATATTTAGTTTTGAAAAGCTAAATTCTTACACCCAAAAAAAAAAGAAGTAAATAATTACTCAAATATGAGCAAGAATTACTCAAATATGTGTGAAAATAGCAATTACTCATGAAGCGGTAGTTTTCTATTCAAAAACGTTTGTATAGTAAGAATTTTAATACATTTTTTTGTTTATGTACCAGGAAACACTTGTGAGAAATTCTACTTTTAGAAGAGTACTTTCGCACTGATGGAATATCACATACAATAAACACACTCTGAAATTTTATTAGGGAGGTTTTCTTCAAAGCATGTATAATGTATATACTTTTTAAATTTTCTTTGACTTTGACAAGCGGAAAGCATTTTCGGGAACTTATCATTAAAGATATAAATACTATATCTGACTATTCCTGAGTTTAATGAGTCAAATCAAAGGAACACGAACAGCAAACAATAGATTTATTAGTAACTTTAATGATTTCTTCACGCCACTGTGAACAACATTAAAATCTAATTAGATAATTTTAAAATTTGTTCACACTCTAAATATATAAGAACGTTCAGTATATTAGTGAGCATATAATCTCACAGTTAATCAATTCTGATCACATATGGAGTGCGAAATTAATTTTAAGAGAGTCATGCAAGGGAATCTTATACCTTTCTATTGCTCCACTAAAATCGATTCATAATTATTACTAGCATACATCGTGGACGATAAATTCTTAGATCTCGAAGGGCCTCGCGGGATATTTCAAGTCAAAGTTGAATTTTGAAGGGAAATTGACCTGTAATAGCGCGTTTACCCTAAAAATGAATGTGATGGAAATTTCTGAATTAATAATGTCTGTCCAATTTGCAATACGTGAAGTTTTTCTAGAATGAAATTCTCTGATGTTCCCGATAATTTATTATTACCAGCTTTCAATGTTTCCTCCGACAATTGACTAATTGGAACTAAGAAAGACTTAATTACGCAGAACCATGCATTAATACCTTGTGAACAAAAGTTCTATAAAATAATATTATACTATATATATACTACTATAAAATAATATTTTTGAACATAAAGTTTCTGTTGTGTACTCTTAAAATGTTGCACCATCTATCTTATGTCCAAAGTTTTGTTTTAATCGATCCAGAATAGATCAGGGAACACTGCGTAAAAGAACACTTCTTGGAACTCGTTGAACCTTTTGAGATATTTCAAGTCAAAGTTGAATTTTGAGGAAAAATTTACCTCTCTTAGGACAATTACCCTAAAAAGGGTAATATGTGATGAAAATTTCTTATAAAAACTTTACAACTCTTCCAGGAAACAAATACTTTTTTCGAATAGCACAGTTTTGAAAATTACCTTTTAACAGTGTTATAAACGACATAATCCTTAAAATCGACCTTTATTAAAATGATATTTGCAGCTTGATTTTTGTTTAATCGATCCAGAATAAATCAGGGAACACTTCTTGGTCCTTTTGAGATATTTCAAGTTTAAGCCGAATTTTGAGAAAAAATTTACCTGCAGTAGGACTTTCTCCCTAAAATGGTTATGAAAAAAAAAAATTATAACTTTGTTTTTCTTATTTGTAATACTTTCAGGAACCAAACACTTTTTACAGAATTAAAATATATATTACCCAAGTCGAATGACCCATTTTTAAAGTGACCCTAAAATCAAGCTCGATCCATAAAATATTCCATTAACTGTATTTAAAATGACTGTTAAAAATCAGAGTCAACATAAAAACGATTTCTTGGCAGTTTTGGATGCTTTGGAACCTCATCATTGAAAACCGAAAAAGAACACCTTCGAAAAAACCTTAATTTACACTACGTTCTACACTGTGCACCTGTGGAACTTAATACCCGCAAAAAGTGCACTCCTGCATTGCTTTATTGATTATTAACAAATTTATTGAATAACCATACTCAAGAAGTCAATGTCATATATATCATATATATCAATGTTCCCCAAAGGTACATTTGCGGAATACACAATACTTTGTTATGTGGACTTCCGCAACTCATACATTTTTTAATCGATTTGTAGACACATTTGTAGATTTCCCCAAATAGTAGCTTGGGGAAGTCCACAAGTGTCTCTTTTCATATGTACACAAATGTATCTATAACTGTTACGCCATGCGGAATCAAATCTGTTCCGCATCGGTGTTCCCCAAAGGTACATTTGCGGAATACACAATACTTTGTTATGTGGACTTCCGCATCTCATACATTTTTTAATCGATTTGTAGACACATTTGTAGTATT
>JXPG01073012.1:0-11423 GCA_001015175.1 Megaselia abdita | reverse complement strand
AAACTTAAATTGAAATTCAATTACCAACAATCAACGATAAACGATAACAAATTGATTTTACCCAGAAGCGAAACAGTAAAGTAGCATTTCACCGCGATAGAGAACACTTCTGGTGGCCATTAACCTTCAACATGAGGCAGCCAGGCAGGTTTTACTCTAATGCCCTAAAAACTTCTTCCTCTAAAAAATATAATAACATTCAGATAAGATCTTACAACGAAAAATAATAATAAAACCATTACAATTACAATCCATTCATCCAAATCAATGTCAAGTTCATGGCTTAAGTCTTTTGTTTAGTTGCTTCAAAAAAAAAAACTTAAAAGAAGAAGAGAAGAATTATCTTCTACTTGAACTTCTTCGATGGCTTCGATGTCTTCTATCCATCTAGTATGTGAATCGTAATTGTAAAGTATACGAGATAGATAACTAACAAATCGCAAATAGCATAGGAAATATCTCAAATAACATGAATTTATATACAGCAATTCTACTTTTATGGTGAATTAAATGGGCGCAATACAATTCTTTGGCTAACATCATTGGTCTTAGTTTTTTTTTTGTATGTCTTCTATATCTATTTAGATTCTGTTACTATTATAGACTATTATTGCTATGGTAAAGCCATATTACAGCCTTAGTCAGTGTCTATGTCACAAATAGTATGCGTGCTTCAAATGCATGTTAGTACAAGTTCGATAGTTACGTAAGAGGAAAGAGACCATGGTCAACAATTCCAATAAATCACGGTTTCTTGTCCTCTTGTTTGGTTAACTGCAGTGGCTTGTTGGAATTAAGGGGTAGTTGGGTTTTTATTTATAATGGAATTCCGGGGGTAATATAGTTATTGATGGTTTTATTGTTAGTGATTTGGGGAGTTTGATAATACTGACGGACGTACGGAAGGACTTAGAGACAGACAGGAAAGGCACTACAGAACAGACAGGACAGGCGGGCAGAGATATCAAAAATCAGGGCAGGGCAGAACATTGTATTTTTGATTCAAATTTATTTATAGTGAAAATTTGAATTTTTTGTGGTACCACTTTGCATTTTTTGCAAAATATGAACATCTCAAAATATTATAATTTTTCACCGAAATATCTTAATTTACTTAAATAAAACACTTTGTAGAAGCAAAGTTTGATCAAAAAAGCAATTTCACGAAAATTGTATTTTTGATTTGATAAATTTACAGTTTTTAACATTTTTTGTAAAAATATGAATATTTTAAAATATTGTATTTTTTCACGGAAATATCTTAATTTACTCAAATAAAACACTTCGTAGAAGAAAAGTCTGATCAAAAAAGCAATTTAACGAAAATTTTATTTTTGACTCAAATTTTTTGTTTTGCAAAAATATGAAAGTTTTAAAATATTTTATTTTTACATTGAAATATCTTAATAATAGAATATGACCAACAGGGTGTCAGAACAGACAGGGCAGGGCAGAAGGGAACAGATAGGACAAACATCAAACAGGGCATTTCACAACAGGCAAGACAAACATGGTAGACAGAATATGACAGGTAGAACAGACAGGGCAGAGTGGACCAGACAGAATAGACAACCCAGAAGAACCGAAATATAGTATAGACAGATATTGAGAGAAAGTCTACAGACAAACTCAAAACTTTCCGCCAATGAGATTCCGCAAAATGTTTAATATACGCAATTTGGTCGATTCTGATTGGCGGGAGAGTTTTATTTCTTATTTGAACTGGAGACTGAAAATTGGCTTTAATATGTTTGGTTGGAAAGTTAGCTTGTTAACATTTAGAGTCCTGGTGGGAAGTTTCAATATTAGCCTTTCTAATTTTTTATTCCCTGTTACAGTCTGAAGATTATCGTTTAAATTAAACAAAATCCTGAACTAAAAATCTCTTCGTCCTGCCCTCAAGGCACCTCGCTAACAAAACCAAACAGAAACCAATACATACCTCTCCACCCACAACTGTCTTCTTATCATTGAATCTAGACACCAAACAGTAACTACCGAGTTACCATGTTTAAGTCAATTGATTTTCCAAAAGTGGTATATAGTTTTCAACTTCAACTTGGCATTTATATCTTCCACAATGTTACACAACGTTTTGTTTCTGTCTTTCACTTGTTTCTGGTTTTCCTATTCTCTACGTTGTTCAGATTTACCAACGTTGCGAAGTGTGATTTCAAGAAGCTATTTGGTCTTTTTGCTCTGGGAATCTTTACTAATTTAAATTTGCTTATAAAAAAAACCAAATCTAAAATTAAGGAAAAATGCCAAATTAATTATACAAAATATGAAAGCCTTTATGAAATTCACAATATTTGAACATCTCTCCGACCGACATCCACAGCGTCCTTCTCAACGACATAAATTCCACATTGTTTCAAAAAAGATACGTAAGGTGGACGACAACAATTTTCATAAATCATTGTGACTGGAATATTTATTTTCCCTAGAACTTGTCTTGTTTCCATGTTCAGCAACTGCCTCAGTTCAATTTTTGGCGTTGGACAACAGTTAGTTATTCTGTTCTTTTCAGTTACATTACTCAACTCAACTGAACATAACATAAATGAACTACCTACCAACTACTTTAACTATGAATAGAATAGAGTACTAAGTATGTATATCGAAATGGTCGTATAGCGTCATCATAACATACCATAACACCCATTGGCATCATCACATCGCACATAGCATCACCATACAGAACAATATAGTTCTTGTGGTCTGATCTCTTGAAACTTGAAACAACAGAGAAAAAATGGTTAGAAGAAGAAGAAGGAAAACCGTTGTTGAATAACAAGTGCCTTTGTTGGTTTGGTTTAGTAGTTTAGTTACAAACAATCTATCCTCCAGAAATAGAAATTGAATTCATGAATTTTCAATCAAATTTATGCAAAACAAAATTGGTGCTATACTGATCTACAGTTAGATTTTGTTTTCCTTATTGAGATTTAGATTCATTCTTTGGGGTTTTCTTTCATGACAGTTAGAGGATTTTCTTTATCACATGTTTTGCGAACAATATTTTTTCTTAATTTGACCAATTAGAATGTGTATCTGTTGTTCCTTGATTTCTAATGGATGTTGGGATTAAGCAGTTGCCCAATGGGAAGGAAGGTGCGGTAATTGGTTAAAATGTGCTAAGACTGAAGTCACTGGGACTCGAACACTGGCAATGTGATGTGAGGGAATAAACACTTACTTACTTTTGGTGTACGAAAGAGTCATCTAACGTATTAAGATGAGCTTCCTGAGTATGCTGCACTCTGCCATTGGTGCATATAATCTTTAACAGTACTGTCTTTCGCTTATTTAAAATCGATTAATAGAAGATGCATATCAAACTGGAATTGATGAATCTTCTCAAGTATTTGACTCAGGGTTAAAAAGTGTGTCAGAGGTAGATTTTCCCTGTCTGAAGTAGCCTTGCTGAATTGTTCACGCTCTATAGTTTTTACAGTATTTTTTTTCCTTTTTGTTTATATATGTATGATAACTACTAAAACTCCACTCACTTGGCATATATAAAGTTGGTCATATCTTATGGAAAAGCTGATGTATGTATTCTACGAAACTGTCTCCAGTGCTTTTATAGCTCAGCTGGAATTTCAGCGGAATTTTCAGCTGGAATTTCAGGACTCTTGTTTGGTTTCAGCTTTCCTATTAGCCAATTTAATCTCTACAAGCGAGGGCGGTGATATTTCATCTTCTTCGCCTGATTCCCTGGTTCTTCATCAATATCACGGGTATCGTGTCAAGAAGTTCCGGAAAATACTCCCTCCATCTAGCGAGAATACTATCATCATTTACCAACAGATTTCCAGATACGTCGTTGCAGAAGGTTGAATGTGGTGTGTAACCTTCCCTTAGACGTTTTACCTCCTGATAGAACTTTCTACCATCACCTCTCATTCTCAAATGCTCTACCTTTCTCATCTCGTTGTTCTCGAATTGCTCTTCATAGTGGCATCACTTGTCGCCAGGCCGCCTTGGTTATCTCCATTTGCTCTATTCCAACATTTCAGCTGACAAAGCAGAAGAGCACTTTTACTAGAACTCCTTAACTGGTTCACTGGTTTGCATTTGTTGCAGTCTTTGCATGACCTTTCTTTCAAAGAATGCTTCGTATGACTCGATGTTGAAACTTTAGAGGGATCGCTGCATACCACACTTCGTCCTGGATATATCTTAGTACTTAGTTTAGCTAACACTAGGAAATGATCAGATGCGATGTTAGCACCCCGACAGGCTCTCGGATTACTGACGTTCGAAGCGTCTCAGGAATTAGTAACATACATGCATTCATATCCAGATATGAATTTTAAGTAGATTCCGCTGAATAGATCCATCTATCTCTGGATCTAGCTGCTTGAATTTTGTGGTGATGTTCAGAAGGCTTATTCCTCTGTAGTTCTTACATTCAAGTCTATCGCCTTTCTTGAGGATAGGGCAAATAATGCTTGTATTCCATTCTTCTGTCATCTTTTCTTCATTCCAGTTCTTCACCAGAGGCTTGTGGAAAGCTTTATTGAAAGCATCTGCAGCTGAATTCAGAAGCTCGGCAGTGATGCCATCAGTATCCATGCTTTTGTTGTTCTTCATCCTCTGTATCGCCTCATCTACCTTAGCTTTCGTAGTTGGTGTTCTGGAACGTTTTGGTTTCAGGAGTGTTTCTTCGTTGAGGGGCGGCGTCTCTGTTTTCGTCGCCATTAAGCGATTTGCTGAATAAAGACTCTCATCCAGCGAAAGCATTCTGCTTGTTGGTGATCAAGTTTTCATCTTCATAATTGCAGCTAGTAGTTACTCTCGCACCCTACACCCAGAGAAAAAAGTGCAGATTTTTTTAACACAAAAGTGCTGATTTTTATCATTTTTAAAATGTGTAAAAACACTTTTTGTGAATTTTTAGCATTTTTTGGCTAAAAGTTATGATATTTTTTGAATTTAGCCATTTTAAATTGTTAAAAAGTGTGGATTTTTTGAATTTAACAACTTAAAATTGTTAAAAATTCACAGAAAAGTGCGGATTTTTAGCACAAAGTGAAGGGTCCGCTCAGTACACACTTTGTGCTAATTATCCGCACTTCTTTGCTAAATTTTAGCACTTTTTTCTCTCGGTGTAGCTGCGAGATTCCTCTTTAAGAGAGCACTTTCGCACCGGTGCGAGATTCCTCCTTAATAGTGTATTCTCGCACTGGCGCGAGAGTATTCGTAAAAGTAAGAAATCTCGCAGCAATGGAATTTCGCACCCAACAAAAGCTGCAGAACAAAGTGGAATATCGGTGATTTATCAGCGGCGGCATCTTCGAGCGAGTATTCTTTTTCACTATACTTTGATCCACTATTTTCGCGTTTTCTTAAAAAATAGTTATTTCTCATATTTAATAAAATTATCAAAAGTGACATAGTCTTGTTCGATAATTAATTCGTCGAAGACAAACCAGGGATGATTTTTTCGTCCAGAAAAAGTAAAACCATACACGCCCTGATCTCTTTTACGACTGAAGTAGATGTGTCTTTTCCTCTTTCTATTCATCAGTATGTTGCTGGCATCAAATCCAACTCCCACCTCCTGAGGAGCTGTAAAGTCGACCTTATCACGTGCCAGAATGTCAAAAAGCTCGTTCCTCACACCTGATAGAAGTAGATTGCATGTCGCTAGTAGTATCTCGTTGACCATAACTTTTCCGGGTCGTTTATCGTAAATCCAGTTGACCCTAGTCTTGATCTTGGTTTTCTGAGATTTCAGGAAAAGGGTGATTAATCACATGTCCCTAGCAGTCCATACTGCAAATTCCAAAAATTAAATATTTGTTAAAATATGAAAAAGTATTGGAAATTTAAACAAAACTCTGTTGCTTGAAAGAAAAATGTGAATGTCTGTAATTTTCATCATTTTAGTTGGGTTTGTTTTAAACCTTAGCAGAGGTACCTTTACCAAAACTAGTAGCAGTACTTACTAGTAGTACTTACTCACTTAATTTGATGCTGAGATTCCAGCTAAAATATACACTTGTATTAAACCAATAATATACATCTAATAGAAGTACAACCTCTAACGTTTACCATTGACAATGTTCGCTTACTGCTCAAAAATTTGGTATGAATTTTCTTTAAATGACGCCTTCTTTGATGATTTCAGAGCTTGACGTTTATTTAAAAAGCAGACGTATTTTGTCTTATATTTAGATGAAAAGAGTTTTACTATACAAGCATAAAAAGCATAGTGTGGGTGGCAGATGCTCAACTGCAGACTCCGTTTTTGTCTAAGTAAAATTCTTATTATCTCAATCCTCGAAAATGTCCTCATGAATTCCACCACCTCCAAAACCCTCCTTCACAAATAAAACAAAAAACCAAAAGACACCGAAAATTCTCACAGTGCATTTTACTTCTTAATCCAAAGTTCTTATTTCCTTCGGTTGCCTGGAAACCTTGCGGGCGACATGATTTCTTCCAGTTTTCTTTTTTTTTTTCGAGGAAATAATGAAAATGAATTGAAAATTTATTCGGCTAGTGAATAATGGAACAGAGAAAAGTTCCAAGAGGACACTAGGGCAATTTTAATGGATGAATAAATTTTCGAGTTATGCAAATGTCTTCTTTTGATTTTGATGGGAAAGCCAAACAGTTTTCTCTTTGCGGAAATCATATTTGAATTATCGCGCCTTGGGAGTTGATTGGGTGGTCTGGTTTAAAGACAAATTTCATTGGATGTGGATTTTGAAGGGTTTCTTTTTAGATGTCTTTTTCCATAGAAAGAAAAATAGTCAAGAAACTCCTCAAAAGCGAGGTGTGAAACAAATTGATGACATTAAACAAGCGAAACTCTTCCCGAAAAGATCATTTACAGCGTCTATTTTGTATGAAGCGTCTGGCCTTTAGACATTTAATAGCATTATGTCAATGAACCAATAAAACTAAACAGTTATTTTATATAACTTTTATTTGAATATATTTTTGGCCTTCCAGGCATTTGATGGTTATCATGCAGTTAACGTCTTACAGTTTCCATATGTTTTAAGAAGAGGGTTTCTCAGTTATATGTGAGAGACGAAAGTTTAAATCAATAAAAAAGTGGTAGGTAAAAAGAAGAAGTGGAAAAAAAGTATAACTAACAAAGAAAAGTCAGTTAGTTTGTAGTTAGTAATAGTTAAGTTGTATAAAGTAATTGTTAGTTATTACTCTACTCTACATCTGATTCTTCTTCTTACTTTGCTGTTGCTGCTTGTTTTGCTTCTTAACTGTGCTGAGACTTCAAGTCAAAGTGCGATTTAATAATGGCATCATATACTTCTTCGTATTCTACACATGATCTGATCAAATTATAAATGCTCCAGTTCATTTAACTGCTTTGATAACTTTGAATTGCTTTCTTAGGGTTTTTCGTATTGCTTTAGTGAGTGACTTTTTGGTTTTTGTGTTTTTTTAGGGGATAAGAGTTGAGGAATTAGGTTGAAATGGTATAAGGTCACTTAATATTTCTTCAATTTACTTTTTTGCGCTTATACGAAAGAAATCTAACAAAAAAGGCTAGTGTTGGGTATTTAGCTGCGGCGGACATGCTTTACTACTTAAGTGAAAATATTACAAGTTTTTGTAGTAAAATAATATAAAAAAGACTTATGTGGTTAAACCAAAGGCTCTTTAATTAAACTCCGTGCGGTGAAGACAAACAGACTCTAGTTAAAAAAGAAGAAGAAATATATACGCAAAAAATGAAATCAAACGGACATAAATTCAAATAAATGATGATATTTTACTTCTTCTTGTTTGACTACTATATACTCACTGTCAGACATGTCAGCCATGGTCCAACATAAGTCATGTCAGCCACCAGCCGCGTGAAAGTCGTCAGCCATAGCCACGATCCAGCATGGCTTATATTTTCATACAGCAGGGTTTAAGATTTTTGTAAAATTCGGCAAAATATAAGCCTCAAGCCGTTTAGAATTTCGATTTTTTTTTTAATTTTAAGCTGCCCGCCGACAATTTTGCGGTTTTATTGATAATATAAGCCATTAGCCGATTGGGATTATTTGGTAAAATATAAGCCTTTCAGCCGCCAGATTGACATGGGATGTAGTAAGCCACCAGCCGGTCTAATTTAAGGCGGCTGACATGTCTGCTCACTATTTCTTAAATGAGGGTTTTACTTAGAGGGGGCTTTCAGTTAAACTGTTAAGCTCATTCTGCACGAAAAGCTAGTGTTGGTATTTGAATTTTTAATAAATTGTTGTTACTAATATTTCATGATTAGAAAGTCTTTTTATATTCTGAGAGGGTAGTACATCTTTCTTACCTTGGAGCTCATTACTCTCCTTGGAAAGAAATAATTTCAGAGTCAAGAGAAATGACAAGGCTGACGTTTCCTAGATGCTCCCTAGATATAAAACCGGAGGAGTTTTAGTGTAAGGATTAAGATAAGCTAAAATGTTTATTCAAGTCTAAGATTAACATTATACAATTCGATCTACTACAAGTTATAATTTATTAACATAGCCTGCAAATTATACAATATTAAATGCAGTGGTTGTCATCGCTTCAATGGTCGATGTTCACAATGTAGAAAGTTCAGCAAATACAATAGAGGTGGCGAGAAAGACTACTAAGCTTTTTGGGACTAGAGTAGAAGGCTGGTTTCCCTTGATGCTCCCTTAAACTGCCGCAAATCAGTCTGAAACCACTGTGATTTGAATCCTAGCACTGTCAATCGAGTGAAATGCACATTCTCTCTACTTGATCAACGACCTCTTGGTAAATTTTAATACGGCTTCATATTCAAACCAAAAATACTCTAGAAATTCACAAATCTAAAAAAAACTTCTATTTTTGTATTGGATACATCTTTTTTTGTATTAGATATAAGTTCCACTCTCTTCCACCTAAACCGAAGCTCCCTGTTTGTAATATTTGCATTGATAAAGTTTTGTTTTCTTGCTCTAGTAGGGTGTTTCGTTTCAGTGGAAAATATTAGACTCCTAAAGTTTTTCTATATATTATTTGTCTATGGTATAATGTATAGTGTATTGGCGTTTAGACTTTAGATCGCGAGTTATATTCTCGTAATTCTTCGTTTTATTTGTTTTGAATAAAAGTTCACCATTTTTCTTGATTTTCTGAATTTTATAAATTTGTTTGTATTAGTTTCAAAAGTATTTTCTGACAAAAAGTTTTAAATTTTCTAATGTTCCAATTTACATAGCTTTTAAAAAAAAAAATATTCATACTTTGTAAATAATGTTAGGTTTTAGAAATTATGGCGGATTACAAAATATCTAGGTATGACATTTTCACTCCCAAATATTATTTAAATTTCCTAAACACAAATATTAAAACTAAAAAATTAAAACTAAATAATACAAACCCTTCTAATAAAACCTATTTCTCTTTAATTACAGGTAAGACGATAACATAATACATTATACTCAACAAATACTTCAGTCGGTAAGACCACTCAAGAACACTTCCTTTAAAACCTTTGATGTGAAAACAGTAGAAAAACTGACAAGCAAATCTAATTCACACGCACAATTTCCCAAGAAAACACGACTATTATACAGTGAATGTGAGATGTGAAATGCGAAACACTAAGAAAGCCGTTATAAAGGATATTACAGAGCTAACCTAACGGTAATGATGTATTATCTTTATTAAATTACAAACTGTCTGAGATGATGATGAACAACCTAAACTCTATAGGATGCGATGCATTCATTCTCTAATTGATCATTTCATTCTCCACATCTTGTTATGAAAAGCGAGTGCTTTGGTTACTGGTTACATATAGGCGATTAGACTAAGACACTTTGACGATTTTCTTTGGTTCTTTTTTATGTTTCAATTTTTTAAATATTTTTATTTTTTAATTAACATAATTATTAGCAACATTTCACAATCAATATTTTACAAAAATTAAACAACTCATTACTATTTTAAACTTCTGTATAACCAAGCCTTATGTAAGACCTTACTTCAAAATTATACAAAAATTATAACGACTTTTTAATATGAAAAAAATATTATTTCAGTTTTCAAAAATATTTAGTAAAATTTGGGAGGATTCCGTATAAAAAAAGTAATTGGTTGCTGCTGGAGTTAGAACTCTCGCCTTCCAGTCTCACTATTGTGAGTTCGATCCTCAGTATACACGTTAGAATTTTTCGTAAGAAATTATAGAATTCAGAAAGGTCCTTATTTAATCGCCTACAAGAGAGATTTCTCCTGCCCTTTAAAGAAATTGTACTTTGCTAAAAAGACAAAAAAAAATGTGTTTGTTCGACAAAGTAGGCTTTAATTTCAGAGAACCTTTTAATGCTTTTAGGGTTAACTTTTAAAGAAAATATTGTTCTTTAAATATCTTCTAATGAATAATGATTATACCAACAATTGTTGTCTTGTATCTCTATTTTGATACTATATAATTTATGTCTAACGCTTCTAGCAGACTTCGAACTAGCACGTCTTTTATTACTTTTATAGGCCAGAATTTTGTCTTTTACAGACAGCTAATAAAATTGAATGAACGATATTTGTAGCACAAAATACAACAAAATATTTAAAGAGTTTATAATTTAAACCTAAAAAAATGCATTCGACTGAATTTGAACTCAGGCGCGCGCCCCAACATCGCTGGACATTTATAGTTTGGACATTCGATCTTTTTAATAAATTTACGGTCTTAGGTTTTTGATTCTGTTAATGATAAATATTTTTGAATTTATTTTTTATCAATTTCATTTGTTTATTTTTTTTTAAAACTTGTTTTAAATGTTTTTGTTTAATATTTTATTTTTTTTTGCTTTGGAGTTTCTTTTCGGCTTTTATGTTTGATTATAAAATGTTGTATTCTGCTATAATAGATCTTCTTAATTTTTAGTAGTTTTTTTATGTTTAGGTAGGTTATTTTTATAATGCTGTGTATTTGTTTGTTTCTTTTTCATTTAAATAAAACTTCTTTGAAAAAGGTATGTTAAAAAATTAAAAAGCAGACGTTTGTAAATAATAATTCAAATTTGAAAATAGTTTTAAAGTGTCTTAATTCACTAAAACAAAACATTTTGTAGAAGAAAAATCTGATAAAAAAAGCAATTTCCCCAAACTATTTTTTTGGTCGCCGTCAGTTTTTTTGAGTGATTGTTTTTTACAGTCTTAGGTTTTTGATTCTGTTAATGATAAATATTTTTGAATTTATTAGTTCTTCTTAATTTTTTAGTAGTTTTTTTATGTTTAGGTTGTTATTTTTATTGTTTGTTTCTTTTTCATTTAAATAAATAATAGACGTTTGTAAATAATAATTAAAATTTGAAAATAGTTTTAAATTGTATGTATTTTTTGAGGTTTAAATATAAAGTAAAGTTATGAATTAAAGAAATTTAAAATTAACGTATTATATTTTAAAAAAAATATTTTGAAAATTTTAAGAA
>JXPG01072994.1:0-13976 GCA_001015175.1 Megaselia abdita | reverse complement strand
AATAGATAGAATAGATAGAATAGAATAGATAAATAGATAGACGGAAACAAAACTTTAATTTTTAAGCCATAATATTCAATAAGATACATATACAAATCCAATAGATACATTGATTTTCATATTTTTCGAAAACCACCCTATTCCAGAAATNAGAATAGATAGAATAGATAGAATAGATAGAATAGAATAGATAAATAGATAGACGGAAACAAAACTTTAATTTTTAAGCCATAATATTCAATAAGATACATATACAAATCCAATAGATACATTGATTTTCATATTTTTCGAAAACCACCCTATTCCAGAAATCCAGTGAATAAAGATACTTACTCATCAGTTCACTTAATTTCAATGTGATCTTAAAAATTCAACGGAACAGAAAACGAACGTAGAGCGGAAGAAGAAAAGAAAATCCACCCGAACCGAACGTACTTACGAGATTACGATAAACTGAAACTCTCTGCTTCGCGTTCTGTTTTAAAGGAAAGCAAAGTAAAGCAAAGGCGGTCGATTCGAATCGAATACATTTTACTTTCTGATAAAGTTTGAACGCGTAGAGACGTAGCGCGGTCGATTGTTTTCATTAATTTTAACATTTTCGTATATCTATCTATCGAGAAGTTTTTTCTGCAGTCTATCTGGTTGTTTCGTAGTGCGAAGTGAATTTTGTTTATAATGCTTCCCCGGTGCATCGGCATCAAAACAGTGCATCAGAAGAGATAGATTGTGCGTGTTTTGTGTGAACTTTTTGTGTCGATTTGTTTTTGTAATTTTTGAAAATACCAAAAATAAAGTGAAAGAAAAAAAAATAGAAAAAAAGTTCGTAAATGAAAAACTAATGAAAAAGAATCGAAAGGAAAAATATGCATAACCATAGTGATTTACTGTATATGTTAATGTTTATCTTGTGTTCGAATTGTAGAATACTTTTAGTTAGATGTGATGAACAACCTCGAACTGATAACAGTAGCGTTGTAATGTTTACCTCCTCTTCACCGACTTATAGTGTTGTTGATTCAGGTGATAATGGTGGTGCTAATGGCTTTCGAGTGGCGGCAGAGGAGGATCATCACGAAGAAGAACAATATTTGGATATCCTAATGTCAGCCCTTAATATTACTAAATTACCTGATATCGCTAAGGTAGGTCGTAACGTTTTACTACATTTATTGACTTCACTTTGTTGTGCGTGCGGTGGTTTTATAGCCATTATATTTTTTAGTGGAATAGATTGATTGGAATGGAATTTTAGATTTGTAGATAATTGAAGTGTAGTCACACGGGAGGTTCTCGGGTGTAATTATTTAGCTATTTCTCATTGTTTCGGAAATTTCCGGATTTTTATTTTTTTTTATTGCGATTGAAAGGTTTTGTTTGCATTTTTTATAATTCGATATACATTTGACAGTTTTTTTCTATCTGTTTTATTTTTTTATCAATTTTCTGATGAAATTTTGGAATGACAGTTGATTATTCTTGTTAAAAATTAAAAAAAATATATAATATATACAATAACTAAAATACATTAAGTCAATAATAACCAGAAATAAAGATTTACATAATCTATTATTATCGAAGCTTCACACAATTCCATAGAAAATTTATTAACATATAAGTTAACATATGTGGGTTAAGGGTAGTCTAAGCATTTATATCGAAGTAGTTTTTAGTAATCTTGTTTATTCTTTTTTCTAATCAAATATTGGCAGGGGTTCGATTTTTTTGGGGTAATATTTCATATGCAGGTGATTGTCACAATTTATTTATGACTTAATCTATGGTACTAAACAGTTCAATGGCTTTCAATTATGTTAACTATTTCTAATGA
Source organism: Megaselia abdita (assembly GCA_001015175.1). Classification (NCBI taxonomy): domain Eukaryota; kingdom Metazoa; phylum Arthropoda; class Insecta; order Diptera; family Phoridae; genus Megaselia; species Megaselia abdita. The sequence goes on along the minus strand of JXPG01072994.1, from coordinate 12,145 downwards.
AATTATTGTAAAAGTCAATGGTAAATTGTAAAAAAATAGTTTTATTTTGACTTCTGTCTTTATTTATCTTTGACCTAGGAGCTTTATTTCCGATCTTCATTATTTTACGGTAATAAAAAAAGGTAACATCTTTGCACTGGTAATATTTAGAAGGGTCAGAAAATATTGGTAGAATCGGATCTCCCTAAGACGAACCAATACCCCCAATTATATAAAACAAAATCTTTACTCAAATTTCATCATCAGAAAGAGCAGTAAAAAATACTTTCTAATTAAGACAGATATTAGAAATTTTATCAAGTCTTCAGAGCCAACAAACACCAACAACAATTAGAGAAATCCCATCTCAAATCATATTTAAGTGAAAAAATCCCTGCTTCCATATTAGACTTTAACAAAATTTTACATAATGGAAAAATAGAAATAAAAAATAAAAATAAAATTTCTTACAACTTAGATAAGTCTTGTAATTCAAATATAGGTAAAACCTAAATTAAAAATCAAATTTAAAACAGTCAAAAGGAAGATAAATTAAAAGTTTTAACATTAGAAAAAAATATAAGATTAAAAATTAAGTCCTAAGAATATGAATTATGAAAGCAAGAAATATATTGCTTAAGAAAACTGTAGTTTTTAAAATGATTATTAAAGTAAAGTAAATAATTCAATTAAATACTTTTTTTGTTCTTCGGACACAACAAATCTTAGTGAATGATCATTGAAATATCCAAGAGAAAATTATTATTCTTTCAATTTCATTTGCCAAATATTTTTAAAGCCAACTAAAACCAATAATAATTAGAAAAATCTTATATTTAATCATCTTAGAAATAATCATTTTTAAGTGATGAGTTCATATTAGACATTATAAAAACTTTACATAATGGAAAAAAGAATCAAAATAATAAGCAATATAAAAACATATTAAAAATTCTTACAACTTAGTCAAGTCTTGTAACTGAAAGTTATAGAAACATAAATTAAAAATAAAATTTAAAAACATTACAAAGAAAAGGAAAATAAATTAAAAGTTTTAACATTAAAAAAAATATAAGATTAAAAATTAAGTCCTAAGAATATGAATTATGAAAGCAAGAAATATATTGCTTAAGAAAACTGTAGTTTTTAAAATGATTATTAAAGTAAAGTAAATAATTCAATTAAATACTTTTTTTGTTCTTCGGACACAACAAATCTTAGTGAATGATCATTGAAATATCCAAGAGAAAATTATTATTCTTTCAATTTCATTTGCCAAATATTTTTAAAGCCAACTAAAACCAATAATAATTAGAAAAATCTTATATTTAATCATCTTAGAAATAATCATTTTNTTGTTGTTTTTCTTCAGGCACAAAATGAAAGAAAACATTTTAGTAAATGATCATTGAAATATCCAAGATAAAATTATTATTTTAATATTATTCTTTCAATTTCATTTGCAAAATACTTTTAAAGCCAACTAAAACCAACAATAATTAGAAAAATCTCATCTAACATCTTCGTCATCTACAAATTAATTAAATCATATACAAAAAAGACTCACAAGTTAATTAGAAAACCGAAATATTAACCATTAGTCATCACAAAATTTGAAGAAAAAAGAAAACTTAAATAATGTCTGTTTTAAAAAACAAAAAATTATATAAGATTTAAATATGATTATGAAAAGAAAGAAACTAGTTTTTATAAATTATTATTTAATCAAATAAAATCAGAATATATTCAAGGAAGCTCAAGTGGACCTCAATTGTCTGCGCTTTACTATACCAGGGATCGAATCCTACCAATGTAGCATAGATAGATGGCAAAATAGCATTGTCGAAAGCGAAACTTAAGTTATATGTTCAATTCTTCGAAGATTTTGTATTTTTGTGTAAATTGTAGATTTTAATATAAAATATTTAATTCTAAAATTATAATTGGTTCGATTCCTCGACGTTTATGAAAATTAAATTATACAATTATAATTTCTTGGCGCTGCCATATTACAATTATAATGCTAGAATTTATGTTGTACAATTTAAAATTCTACAATTATTTTTATGGGTTCACAACCAGTGAACATTTTCTTGAGCTGCACACTAGAGATGTTTTAATTCTTATTTCTCATAGATTTTTTAAATTTTTAAATAATACATAAAAAGTTTTAAATGCAAACAAATTCATAAAAAATTGTGGTATTTTAAGACATTCTCTTATACACACAAAATAAAATTACTTTAAAAATTCAAAGAAAAAATATTTGATAATCTGTTCAAAACCAGAACTTTTTTCCGAACAAATTTTGAGTGAGCTTTGGATCTATCTACTCTCAAAATAAGTCAGGAATCAGTAATTCAGTTTAAGATAATCAAGACTTTTAAATATTGAATTAAAATTTAAAAAGATCTTACGAAAGATAAGATAATACTTCCCAAGTAGAATCCACTGAATCTCTCTATTTCAAGTATTTCGCAATCGGTTTTTGATGAATCACATACATTCCCTCTATTTCAAGTATTCCTCTTCAATCGTTTTTTGATGAATCAAATACTTGCTTGTTAATTTCAAGCGACGTTCTATATTTTCCAATTTCATGTCACTGAAATTGAAATACGTTTTTCAAATACGGTTTTTGGGGTAATTTTTCAACACAATATTTTTAAATTTTATTTAATTCTAGAGCCGTTTTATTATATTATATTTTCTTAATGTGTGTTTCACACAAGGAATATGCAATATACACATTCAAAAATATATTAAAATACAATACATTATAAATATGTAAAACACGTATTTAATAAGTACGACACTCATTCAAATATGAACCATATTTTCATCAGTTCTCAATACACATTTATTGTGTTCACTACATATTTGAGTGTGAAAGTCACTCATTGAAATATGTGAAATGTGGACAATAATTAAAATATGTAAATGTTTCACAAATAAAATATATGGCACACCTAAAATAATATGTATATTCCTAATGATTAAATTGTGTAGCTCACTTATTTTGAGTGTAGAATATTTATTAATCAAAATATGTGGATGAGCTTTCCATTAGATGCTGTGGAGCTTTACATTAGAAATATGCTGTGGAGCTATCTAGGGTACACATTTAGCATTTTGCGATTAAAGAATAAAAAGAATAAAAATGTTAAATGTTGTTTGAATTTCGACCTAAAATATTAACAAAATAACTTGTTGTTTAAAAAACATAAATTATATTCTTTTAAGAATATTTTAAATTAAAATATTAAAATTAAATACTAAACCAAATTACAAATCTTCTGAGTCTAACATTTAAATATTTCCTCCTTTAGACTTATTGCTTTTAATGCTGTTTAGACGCACGATATGCTTTCTGATTTTTTGATGTAGGTATTTTTCCCACATTTGTAAGTATTTTACCCACATCATTTGAGGTGTAGGGGTTTCATATATTGGTATTTCTCTTGTTGTAAGATTTTTTAAAATTTTTAAAATGTAAGTAAGTTACTTATTGATGTAGGCATTTCTCTTTTTCCAAAATGTACCTACAAAGTATAGGAATAGAAAAAAGAACATAAATTTTATAAATTTAAATTTTTGTCATATTTTTGTGAATATTTTATTTTAATGGTGTAGGTAAGTCTCATACACTTTAACAAACAATTGATGACGCTGATTTTGAGCATACAAGTGTTCTGAACCTTTTCAGTAGTCCAATGATTAGTCTAAAGTTAATAATCTTAGAAGAGTTTGAAAACAAAATATATGAACTCTATGAACATAATTATAAATATGAACAACGTATGCTTCTATATAATAATTATATACATATTTTGATATTATAATACTCGTTACTTTAATCCTTTCAAAAACAAAACAAAAGTTATAATCAAATTCATTACACCTGAATTTCTATTGAAATCAAACCAGTTATCAACAGTTAAACATGCGACAATGTCACGGAATAGGAATCCCATAGAGGCGAGAATACATTATTTAATTGCTTAGCTATTTTAGAAATGTTAATAACTTGTAATTTTTTACTGAGAAGATTATCGAGCTCAATATGGAAAAGTAATTTTAAAAAAAACATTATCATTACTACACTATCACTTCTCGAAGCCAATCAAGTTCCTTCCCAATTCAATGCCAATATAACCGTAAGGAAGAACCACTTTAATCAATCTTGATTGAGACAAACAAAAAGCGAAAGTTAAAAATACAATCGAGCACATAATTGTAAATGAATGATTGACAATCGGATCATAACTTGTCATTTATTGAAGATTAAGAGAAGGTGAAGAATCGGAATATCGACTGTAGTAGACCTTTTCATGGTGTGATTCAGAGGAAAGTTCCTTTCAATCAAACGTTTTGTTGTTCTTGATCGAGGGTAATAGACCTGTAAGATGGTTTATCACAGTTCTTAATTAACCAGGACGATCGTGATAAATTTCAGTCAAAATAAGCCTAAGTGTTAATTAATTACCGCTTGATTTCTTGATATATTTGAGATGACACTGACAGGTTGACATCAGGTGTGCTGTTTAGAGTTAATTTGGAAATTCGTTCTAATGAGATATTTTTTTTTAAGCAAAATATAAATATTTTTTGTATAAAGAAGATCAGAAGTTTTAGACTGATTAATTTGTTTTCATGGTCGAAATTTGTTTGGATTTTGACTGAGGATTGGTAATTTTTCCTGTTCAGATTCCTTTCCCACCCCAGGGAGAGAAGCTCAGATTATCTTAACACAAAATTGCAGATTTTCATAAGAGTTTGTAGAAAATCAGTATTTTGATTTAGTTTTGCTTTCTTTTATAAAACTTTCAACTTTCATTATCCAATTGTGTAAATTTCGAAAACAATGTAAAAATTTGCAAATGTTTGTACTAAAAAATGTAGCAATTTTTGTCTAAATATTATTACAATATTGTTAGATTTTCTTTGGATTTTATTTGAAAGGCTGTTGATTCGTAGCCCTAATTTTAGCACAATTTTTTGTCTTTGTAGTTATGGAATGTTCTATTACATCCTCCTAACTCTTAATATTTTATAAAAATCGCATTTGGATAAATATAAAAAAAACTGATATCTTTAGATTTTAGATAAATACATATTCTATTGAGTGGGTTACATAATTTATTTGTGAAATACATATTCTGTTCAAGCTGAATTTTACTCATCATAATTTTCACATTTTAATTGTTGTCAATATTCTAAATATTTTAATGAGTAGATTGTGCACTCAAATATGTAGTCTACACAATAAATATGATAAGTGATGATCAAAATATATAATGTGTATGGTACATATTTAAATGAGTACTGTTCATATTTTATAAATGCTTTAGATATTAATAATGTGTTTTATTTCTTCGTCAAATTCCTTGTTACATATTTTAAAGTGTGCAACACGCATATTTTTCCCTCAGTATAAAAATATGTTAAAGATCAAAATTTGTTGTCGATAATGCTCAAAAAAGATATTTTCTCCTCCTAACTTTCCCTATTTCCAATGTTGTTCTTTTTGTATATGTTTTTAGTACAAAATGTATATCTTTTACCATTTTTTATCTAAACATTAAACTCAAAATTGTATTGATATTTTTAAATTGTATGTGGATTTTATTTGAAATGGTAATGGTGGCAATTCGTTCTTCTTTGAATTCCATTTTAAAGGGTTGTGATTCGAATTTTGTGCAGATTCTTATATAAAATTTTTATTTTGTTGGTGGAAATTATGCTTTGAATAGTCATAATGTGTCTTATTTCTTCGTGTTGTTTAATGTGTATAGCACATATTCCTTGTGTATGTCACATGTTTTAAAGTGTGTTAGAATTTGTAAAAGATCAGTCTTTTTTTCGCTGTTCAGAACTTTTTGTTTAGTTTTGGTTTATTTTTGCTAAATTTTGAAACTATTATATAATGTTAAAATTAAGATATTTCCTCTACCGAACTTTCCCTTTCCAATGTTCTTCATTTTGTAATTTAAGACAAAATTTGGCAAACACTTGGAAATGATTTTAGTACAAAATGTGTGTCCTTTAGCATTTTTTGTCTAAATATTATAACACAAAATGCTGAAAATTTTCTTTGGATTATATTTGAAATGTTAATGATTCTTAGTACCAGGCTCTCCAGCTCAGAAAAAGATATGCTAAAATTTAGGACCAAAATACAACAAAAAAATAGAAAATGCTATTAATCTTTGTAGAGTTCTGGAATGTTCTATTTCCTATCAAATGATGTCCATGTAGATTGTGCTTGATTTTTTAAAGCCTTTTTTGACCAAATACTAACACAAAATTGTGATATTTTTAGATCTGAAATATATCTCTGACCTTAAGATAACAAAGGATATGGCATCTTAATTCTACTCTCACTCTCAATCTTGGGTTCAATCCCAACAGGAATATTTTTATTTGTAAAACAAATACAATAAATAGCTACTAAAAATTTAGTTAATAAATTTAATTATTAACAAAATTGCACAGTAAAAAAATGTTGTAAAAATTACATTATTTGAAAAGAAAACATCCTTAAAAGTGTTTCTATTTAAAATTCATAAAAACTCAATGTAAATCCATCATTATCAAAAAATAACAAATTTAATTATTTACAAACGCGAAATAGAAAATTTACAAGTGCCTTGAAAACGTTTAAATTTTTTAAAGGAAATTTGAATTTAGCTATTTTACAAAGGAAATATTTCAATGTATTTAATATTAGTGTATTTTTATATAAATTTAAAAAATGAACAAATATTTGCTATTTAACGTAAATATATAATTATATAAAAAAATATTTTTTATTGTGTGTAAATTAACCATAAAAGTTACATAAATTTAGTAAAATCTTTACCTAGAAAAAATGCTCAAAATTGTAATTTTTCCAAAATCATTTCAATAATGTGTTTTTTTCTAACAAAAAAGTTTTAACTTTGGGATAGGTTTAAACTCGCATTTTTTATGTGAAAAGTTAGACAACAATGTCAGAATTAAAGCCCAGAAAAAAGTGTGGAATACTTTTACATGACATTAAAAAAATACACTTTTTGCAATATTCACACTTTATTTATACATTTAAATTTATTCACTACATGTAAAGTTTTTACACTTGGTGGGTTTTTTCTGTATTTTCCAATGTCATTGAAATTAATATTTTGTAAATAATTGCAAAATAAATCAAACTCAAAAATTCCGCATTAAAACAATATTAAAATACCATACATTAAACAACATTTGAATATTTTTTCCATTTTCTTTAGTACTGAGAAAAAATTACTTTAAACAAACATTTTTTTATCTGGGTCTAAACCGAAAATTCTAGACAAAAACTCACTTCATCCAACTGGTATTATACATCGAAGACAACCACCAATTTTCTACTCGTAAACTACGCAGCTTTAGTTTTTAAATTATATCAGTTATAGTTAGATTGAAAAATTGTTATGCTTAGCTTAATATTCTATCTGCTTATTCCAGCCTTCTTGTGATATAGTTTCTTGATAGCTCTTATTCTGAAGACTTCACTCCAACTGCGTATGCTTTATAACACTAATGAAATTTATATCAACTAAATCTTTTATAAAGAGAAGAAACACAAAGGAAATCTGCTTCTTTTAGCCTTTCACTCTTACAATCTTGAGTTCAAATCTCAACACAAATTCCTTTTTTTTTTGTTGTAATTTAACAAATCTAATAAATGTATGTTAAAAACTGTAGATATTCTACCGTTATATTTTTGCACAAAACCAATGTAGCATTCTGGTAAATTCTCTAAAAATGCAATTCATATCAAAGAAAAGCATTCCTCCAAAAACAAAACCAATGATTCCCTATAGTTCCCATTCTATTACGTTAAAACAAAGAAATATTTTTGAAAACCACACAAGAATGTTTCACTGCGAACCACAAGAATCCCGAAAGCCAAAAATACTGTAGGTGGTGGTAAACACGCCCACTATGCAATTCCAGATGCTCGTGAGTACTGAGAATGCAACAATTAAATAATGTGATCAACCACAAATATGCAGTGTACACAACAAAGCCAACAAAACTATATATAAAGTTCCTAATGCCGGTAATTAAACCAGCCCACGTTGCTTCGTTGCTTCTGCTGAAAAGCCAGCCATGAGGCGTAAGGTCATTTGGAGATTCTTGGAATGAGTGACAGTCAATTTCATTATCTATAAAAAAAATATGCGGTGAAAAACTATAAACCCTTTTATATCGAGAACATGAGTCAACGATTCCGAACCGACGTCAGCAAAGAAAAATATTCCAGACCATAGACAATAAATCGTTTGTAGAAAAGGTTGGAGGATTTAGATATGCAATAAAAATTATTTTCTTTCGAATTACGTGATTCCGAATTTTATTTTCGGATTTCGGGGATTCTTTTTATTTAAAATACAAATATTTTTTTCAAAAGAATTGTACCGTTGTATATCCGTTCACCGCTAACGCCATTAAGGAAACAGCAGATGCGGTGGGAGGTTTGCCATTTCCTTAAATTGTCAAATTTTCGCACAATTGATCCATTAGGGATGTTATCTTCCTGACAAATCTCAGGATGGTCTCAAATTGCACGTCTTCTTCTTGCACTCTATAATTTCTTCTTTTCATTGGAAAACCATAAGAAGAGGGTTTAATCCCTTCCTTAAGTGAGTCGTTGTCATCTCCTTTTCTCTTAAAAAAGGATGTATTGATCTTGATAATTTGTATCCTAAAAGGTTGTTGTCTGCCTGTTCGGCTCATGTTCTTTTTCAATTCAATGGTGTTGGTTCGAAAACTCTTATTCAAGAATTAGTCATTGTTTTATCTCTAGTGTTTGTTGTCTGTTTAAAGGTTGTTTTAGTATTAGATCGTGTTGTGTAACCGTCTTTCCCTGTTTATCAGCGGCAATAACGCAAAGCAAATAGAGACATCGCTTCAAGAGTTGTCTAGACTAAGGGTCAATTTGAAATGTATGAATTATGCAAATATCAAAAGATGTTACAAAGAGAGCGTTTTGTTATACCTGCGTTTTGATGCGCGGTAATTGTTGTTTGCATTGAAAATTTTACTACATTCATTCAAGTTTTCAAAACTAGTTTGCGTTTTGTGGGAGAATTGCATTTTAATTGTTGAGAGTAATGGTTCATTGACAATTTGCATAGCATTTGGTAGATGAATTATAAAGGAATTGAGTGGAACGGTATCATTTGAATACTGTTAAGCGAACATATCCTGAAGATATCTTTGTCTCAATTTGTCTTCAGTTGTTTCCCACGATATCATGATCAAAGTCTACTCAGACTTTTTATAACAAATATCGCATGGTTTGTCTTAGACGACTTCACTATTAATTGAATATATTCTTAGGTTGATCGCAAATTATATAATGGAGATATCATCACAATATCGTGGCGATCAACTTGAGTTAATGATATCTTACGACGTCTTCATTAAACGTCTTCATTACGACACATTTTATGACTTTACTTAATTATTATATTAATTGTTTTGTTCTCATCCTTCCTCGGTTTAATTAATTTTCTAGTTTCTATTTTTATGACTATTGTAATAAAATTGATTACTTCGGGAAAAGGTCAACTTTTTCATACTTAATTTACTATTTTTTGCTCTTAAATTCCTTTAACTATGAAACATTGTGGTCTATGGATTAAAATTATGGAGCAAGCCATGGTAAAAAGACCTGGTAAAGGCAAGGAAACTAAGTCAAACCTGTAACAGAAGAGAGAGGCCGAATTTGTTCTTCGTTTTTCTGGTGTAACGTGAATGAACAAAGCGTTCATTATAGGAAATCCTATGCAATTACGTTTAAAAATATTTATATTCTTTGAGTCTTAACTATTATATTCTAAAATAGGCTTACGCAGAAAACTTCAAGATGAACAAATATTAAACACAAGCATCTAGAAAATTATAATAACAAAAAAAATTAAAAAATTAACATTGGAAAAGAATTAATACTAAAAATAAATAAAACTTATAATCATGCATATAAGATGGAATTAAAAAAAATATATTAAAAAAAAAAACAAAAAATGACAAAAGGAAAATAATAAAGTTAAAAATAAAACAAGAAATTAAAATATGAATAAAAAATAATTTATAATTTATTGAATTAAAGAAATAATATTAAAAAAATAAACAAACAAAAAAACATTAAAAAAGGAAAAATACAAAAATTAAATTAAAAATAAAATAAAGAAACCAAAATTTGAATAAAAAGTCATTTAAAAACTAAATAAAACAGTACTACTTTCTAAAACAAAAAAAAAATAAAAAAACAACGAAGAATCAAACAAATACCAACATTAAACATAAACCAAGAAATTTTGTTTAAAAAATAATAAGAAAATATTAAAACTTAAATTAAAGAAATAATAGTAATAATCAAAAATAAAAACATTAAATTAAAAATAAAACAAGCAGCAAAAAATTGAATAACAAATAATTTAAAAAACTAAATAAAACTACTTAATACTAATTTCTAAAGAAAAAAAAACGAAGAATCAAATTAAATTAAAAAATAATAGTAATAATAAAACAAGAAAAACATGACAAAAGAAAAAAAATAAATTAAAAAACAAAATTGAATACAGAAAAATAAAACAATTACTAATTTCAAAAACAAAAAATGATTAAATAAAATAATAAAAAAAAAAAAACAACGAAGAATAAAACAAATTCCAATTTTAAACATAAAACAAGAATTTAAGAACTATAAAAACAAAATCTAAATCAAATTAAATTAAAGAAATAATAGTAAAAAAACATGACAAAAGGGAAAGTACAAAAATTTAATTAAAAATAATGTTTAATACAAAAGAGTAAATACTAAAATAAATAAAAAAAAAAAAAATAAAGAAAACAATATACAAAATCAAATAAAACATAAAATTAAAGAAATAATAAAAAAAAAACACACACAAACAAAAAACTAAAATGAAACAAAAATCAAATTTTATCCAACAACAAAATAAATTCTATACATCTTTTAATGATTTTTTGTATAATCAATTTTGTAATTAATTTTTTTCAGAAAATATTTTTTTATTTAGATTTTAAATTTTAAAATAATACTTTTTTAAAAATATTTTTTTTTTTTCATACTAAATGGAATATTTAAGTATATTCTTAAACCTTCACATAAAATATATAATATTTATTATTAGTTTTCTTATACTAAAAAAAAACTTAGAATTAGAATAATAATAACAATTATATTTTAGAATGATTGGTAATCATGTGGAGTTTTATTGAAAGATATTTATTTAGATTTAAATATTTGTTTAATTATTTATTATATTTCTTAAATATTAGTTTTCTTTTCTATTATTTATGTCAAGAATTAAATTCCATATCTTTTAACGATGAAGAGTATTTTTGTCATTTTGAAGAGTTTTCAAAGGTTAAGGTTTTTTGTATTTATTTTTTGTTGACGATATTTTTTGTGTTTTATTTTATGTTGCATTTGAAAAATTATATTTTTATATGAATAATTGTGAGGTTTTTTAATTTGTTCAATGCTCACACAATGAAATGTTCAAACTTTCAATAAATTATTTATTATTTTAATATTGAAATTTATATATTATTATTATTACTTTTATAAATAATATAATTTAAGAATGCTTAAACTGAGGAAATTTTTAAACAGAAGAAATTGCTCGTTTTATATCATTTTTTAACAAAAAATTAAAAAAAAAAAAACAGTTGATTTATATATTGAGAAATATTTAATAACATTAATAATATAGTATTTTTTTGTCTTATATATACTCTATGAATTTGTAAATTTGTTCTCTTTGTAGAGTTTTTAGAAGATTTTGTCAATTTTCTTCCTATAAATTAAAATATTATTTATTTTAATAATTATATTAAAGCATTTTGTAATAATGTAGAAAGATAATTATTTTAATATAAGAATTATTTTAAAAAAATATTTATTTTGATTAATTTTATACTATTTTGAATATTTCAGCTTATTTCCTATAATTTTTATTAAGAATTGGAATTCCCATTCTAGAATTATCAGGTTTTTTTTTTAATTTTTAAGGTTATTTTTGTGTATTTTTATAAATATTTAGAAATAATTGTTATTTTTAGGAATTTAATACTTTAGCATTATATTATATTATATTATATTATATTA